>APFE030234086.1:0-28483 GCA_000404065.3 Pinus taeda
TTGAAGGTGAAGAGTGATGTCAAGGAAAGGTCAAGAAATGAAGCTTCGTGAGGAATGGAAGACTTTAGGAGAGGACAGAACGAAGTGAGGGTCGAGGAGATATGGTTGCATGCGTGATCAAGATGGAGGTAATGGTAATGGAACGAGAAAGAGGAGTGTAAATGAAACAAATGATTATGACTGTCACCAAACCGAAAATACATCAACCTAAACTACTTATGTCGTGAATTCAATGAACAGCAATCCAAAACGCGAAGAGAAATATGTATGAGGCTGTGATGAAAGCATGTGTGCAGGTGTGACTAACAAGGAAGCATCTAATCAAGACCATGACTGTATTGCAGCAATCATCAAGTAAAGTAATGCGTGTTTTTGGTGGCTAGTTATGGACTGCACCCCAATCTTTAAGAGAGATGGCAGTGAGCCTTAACAACCGTTTTGTTGGAGCTCCAATTGATGGTATCTATCCTCTGCTACACTAAGCAAGTGGAAACAACTGCACCATAAGCAAAATCTATCCTACTCATAAGAAAACCAAATCACCAAACTGTAATTCGAATTGCATGTGCAAACGAAAACTTAAAGTGCTGGAAATGCAATGGAAACAACACTACAGTAGAGGGGATCTATGGCTCTCAGGTTGGGCCCTAACCTGAGAGCTATAGTCTCCTAAGAAAACTCAGAACTAGATCACAAACTACCTTCTTTATTCATAATCTGATGTCATGCCAAATTGGCTTACAAAAAGGAACAAAAACTGAATTGTGCTCCAGAATTACAATAGCAATATGAGAGTTTCAACAACCATCTAAGGCTAAGGCCTTCATATTTATACAAAAGCGATGATCCACCGAGTGCCCTTGATTTTAGGAGCTCGGTTGTCCAACTAGAGTCTAACTGCGGATCCTGTAGGGCAGTCATAACTACTGCTCTTGTAGAACAGTTTATGACTGTTGTTCATGTAGGACAGCTGGCTACTTCTTGAGCTCGGAGGGGAGATGGATTGGAGCTCGGAGTTGTTGGTGGGAATCACGAGGAATGTCCCAAGACCGTGGACATCTCTCCACAAAATCAACAGTGCCACCTCATTGTGTCCTTATCCCCTTTTTCATTGTCTCTTGCTCCCTTTTTAATGTCAAAACCTGGAATCATAATGCATTAGTCACGTAGATAAAGTGTCTAACCTTCTTCCTACAAACAACATGAATAAACTAAGAAATGCATGCATAAGCAAATAAAGATGAATGGTTTGAGCAAGTAAAATAGGCCAAAATGAGCCCAAATTGTACCAAAATTGGGGCTCATCAATCCTTTCACAAACTTACTATCACGAAGTAACTTCATACAAGTCTCTAGGAAAGTTGTGAGCATGGAGGGGTCCATCTCCTGATTAGGATTATCCTTGCCTCCTAAGGTGGAGGCCTTAGCAAAGCTCTTCTTGGCTTCCATGAAGGTTTCACGTGTGCCCTCCAAATCAAACTCAGCCTCATTTGCTGGATCTTTGCGAATGCATGTACCATTTTCTAGTTGTTTCACCTTGTCATCTCCCATAGCGATTCCACTTTAGAGCACTATATTTACATTTGGATCCTCTTTACGTAGCCCAGGCCTCATCATCTATAGCTTCTAAGTCGGAGGAGGTGGTAGTGCCACTTTGTCACGTATCTATAAATGTAGGAAAACCTTCTGTTTCATGATCAAACAACGTTCAATGCTTACATCACAGCCGTGTTGGGTTAGTGCAATCGCGGGCACAATGTCCTGGTCCTTCATAATTGTAGAAAATCAACTGTCCCTGACCTCTACCAGGTCCTCCTCTACCTTGGCCTCTTCTGCGCCATCCCTATGCTCTGGTCAGGGGGCGACATTTCAGTCTAAACTCTATAGGCAGGAGTTCTATCCATCATCAATTCATAACTCTTGCAGTTACGCTCATCATGCCCTACTGATCTACAAAAGTTGCAAAACAGTTGTTGCAGCACCTGTACAAACTTCTTGTTGGCTTATTGGGGCCTCACCCAGTTCAGAAATTTTTAGCCAAACAAATCTCGTACTATGGGCCCTTTTAGAAACAATCCGCAGAGCGCGGACTGAAGTCTCAACTGAGATAGTATGGGAGGGTGTTGGACCCAGGTTTCTTCACCCTAGGGATGTCGTGAGGAGGTCCGGAGGGGTTGCAAACCGATCTACGCACTCGCGCTACTCTGTGTAGCTATTTGGCCTCCACGAAGATCCGCAACGGGATGTTTCCTAGATTCTTAGTATTATTATAGATATTATAGATCTGATCTATCCCTTAAAGTCTTTAATCAAGCATTCAACAGTTAAAACCCGTGCATGTAACCATAAATCTTAAGGATATGCATAAAAACCATAACATAAGCATAAATACATAGATCTGTGAACAAATGCACAATAATTCAAAAACACCTATATTTATTATCCTTCCGTTCAGTACAATCCAATACCACCCTGCGCACTTAGCTACAGGGGTCCACGCACACAGCTATGAACTCTACCAAGCCTCTATGCACACAGTTGCAGAGCCTACTCTAACTATGACCAACGATGACTTAGACTTACAGACTTAGAGCACTCTTGCTTTTACAAACCCATACACTTTAGATCTCCACCAAAGCTACTACCAAAAACTACCTTCTAAGCCTAGAGCCTTGCTCTATTTATACATTCCGATGGTCCACTGACCAAGGGCAGGCCGAATCTCTTTCTATTATCTTACATTTTTCTCGTGTGGACAACCCTTTGAATTGACTCATTATAATTCATGCCCCACGCACTTCGCGGAGCCTTTACCATAATTTTTACCCAGAATTGCGGGCTTTAAGTCTCAAAACCCTTACGTGGGGGGCCCGCTGCCCAACAGGTCCCCAACACAATCATCGTGACTTGTCCCAGGTCACTTGGCTAGTGCAGTGATCTTCCCACAAAGGCTATTCAACAACTTTTGTGCTTCACTTACCTCCGCAACACATTCTTCCACCATTTGTTGTACTCATTGTGCGTGAGCCTCCGATACATCATTATCAGCTTCACTTTCTTCTCTGAGTTCGTATGCTACCTACATGTGGGCTAACCTTCCCTCAATGTTGGCAGTGACCGTGAATGCCTCATCAAGACAAGGTTGGATGTGTTCTTTAATGACTGCTTTTTTCTGGTGCATGACATCAACTTGTGCCTTGAGATCCTAGGCCTCCCTCATCTTGGCTAGTCACTGAGTAAGGCCAACCATCTGCACGGTACCCCAGACATTATCATAGGCCTTCTGCAACTCCCATGCTTTGGTCTCTAACCACTATAATGTTGACTCTTCTTGTAGTGAAGTGACCAGTTAAATGACTGATTTAACAAGTAGGTGCACTCTTGTATGGCACGTGCTATTGCTTCTCGCCCAGATTGGATGGCACGTTGCCACTGCTCTCTAACCTCTGGTGGTGTAGAGGGCTGCACCTTGAGTCTTAGTTCTATTATCTGCAAGCTAATGTCCAACTCGACTTTTGCTACTTCTTCCTTCACTTGGTGGAACCCACTAGCCAACTTATGGATCCGTATTCCTGTAGGTAAATCTACCACAATCTCGAGCTCAGGGGCATGACAACATGCTTCCTCCACAATTTTCCCTAACTGTAGATTTTGTGCTACTACTTCATCGCGTTAGAGGCTCAAATACTTGATGTTAATTCATTGCTCGTTGAGCATCTGTACGAAGCGTCCTTCCCTAGCAAGGAGATCCGTTTTTGGGCCATCCTATAGCTGGTATAAGACTTCATGTGGGAGGGCAGCCAAGTTTAATCCAAGTCTCCTGAGCCGACCTACCACAACTCTATCCTCTGCATTGTCTGTTGTCAATGCTCTGACCATAAGTGCTATAGTATTAGCCATTTTGGCCCGCAGTAGTTGCTCAGTTGTTGACGTACCCGTAGCTCCATGGGAAACTATCACACCCATTTGTGGGGACCACGCTTGAAGTTCCTGCAGTTGCGTCCTGAGTGCCCCCAACATAGTTTATTGCTCTGTCATGGCCTCCTCGAGCACCTCCCTGGTAGTTTCGTGAACTATATCACCAATGTCACATAGGTCACCCTCGATAAATGTGATAGGCTCCCCATCCAACTTAGACACCTTGGTCTTCTTCCGTGACCTTAACCATTCTGGCGCACATGATCATTTTAAGGGCGAACGGGTGGTGCTTGCCTCTGCACCTTCCATCACATTATCCATTTCCGGTTCTGTGGTCACGTTTGGGCCTCTTTCATCCTCTATTGTAGCAGCCCCTCCTACTGTCATCTTATCTGTGGCAGCTGGCGCTACCTCTCAAGACACTCATGCTTCCTCAACGAGCTGTTCGTTCTGCTTCTGCTGTGCTAGGAACTTGGTAGTAAGCCTTCTCTTTTTGGATGGTGGTCTCATCGCGCCCTACCACATCTGGTTTGTGCCATTCTGGTGGCCAGGTATTGAGCACCATGAAAATAGCGTCATCAATGGAGATGAAGGGAAGAGTGGTCCATGTCTACTCTAGGTCCTTGCATGCCCGGATATACACATGGTGAATATCCGCCTTAAAGTCAGCAACATTTTTCACATTGTCATATACTTCGCTCGATAGGTGGGGTTGCTGGTTGATCCACTATCGTATGTTCGCATCCATCAATATCCAGAAAATCTTGACTTCTTGGATTCTTATGGCATCCTTCATTGCCCATAGCGACACGTATTTCACTGCCTCTGGCCAATCCTAGTCCATGGTAGGAAATTGACTATCTTTGGGAAATTCACCTGTAACCAATAGCATAGATAAGAGTAACCACACATAGTGGAAGGTCTTACTCTGCCCCTGGGCCTCCTTGTAGTTCGTCAAGAATTCGTCGTAGAGGAACTGCGCCCAATTTAATCGAACCCCTTCTGCGCAATGCTCTACTAATGTGATGACCATTGTTGGTACCTTACTGCCTCGACATTTTCTCATCACCTTTCCTATCAGCAATTGGGTAGCAATGCAAACCCCTTCATCCTGAATACTAGTAATAACATACCCTCTCTATTTTTTCTCAAACTTGTACTTCTTTTTCATGGCTTCTGTAATTGTCAAGTCGCCACTCATGCCAATTATTTCCATGGGGTCCCTTCCTTCACAGGGAAGCTGAGAAATCCTATAAATGAGCTTGACTATGATGGGGATGGGTTTGTCTAGACATAAGTACCCATCATGCACTAGGCAGAGTAGTTGCTGGATGACCAATATTGTGATTGGGGCCCGATGAAAATGTGGGATTGACAGGAGGTGGAGTAGCCAGGCCTCCTCCACCCCTCGCAGCTCTTTCTGCGGCTGTAGTGTTGTAATGACCCACTCCATGTTTTTTTCCATTAGTTCGCTAGTTTCTGAATGGGGAAATTTCTCTATATCCACAAGGTCCCAGTTTTCAAATTTCATAGTGGGAATGCGGCCAGTCACCATACCTTCAAACGGAACCCCTTTTGGGAGGGATGGGGTTATAAGTGTGCTTTTAACAACATCCAAATCTTTAGGTACCTTTACCCTCCCTTTCCATGGAGGGACATACTTAGGCCGTTTTGCTGGAGCCCATACTGACTAGATATCTTCTTCCATCTCTTCTTCTGGTTCCATCTCTTCGACAAAGGTCAAAGGATCCTCTTCCTCATTATCACTCTAGATAGTAACCATTTTTCCCTTTTCTTCCATTGACAGTGTGCCGAATTGCAGATTTCGTGGAGACATATGGACCAGTCTTGCTACCTATGGGTCCTCTTGGTCCAAGATGTCTCGGGTGATTTAGGGATTTCGGTTGTACTCTCTACCTGTGGCGTCAGGTTCTGCGTAACATCCTTGGTTGTGGATATCATCCTAATTAGGGACTCCTGCATATCCTTCGATAATTCTTGAAACCATGGACTTGCTCTCACAACTACCTCATTCATCCTCCTCCTGTCTGCTTGATAACGAAATAACTTAATACACAAAGTGCCAAGGGTTGTTTAGTGACAGCCCAGCTGTGCTTTATATACCTTTTTGAATTCCACTTCGATCGTGCCCCCCTTTCATGGCTCATTAATGTGATTTTGGAGGTAGATCGATTCAACCCTGTGTCTTAATTGCCCACTGTCTACTCCTCGTTGTCTTAAATGGGACATCTTGTCATGAACAATATCTGTAACGGTCACCTTCCATCCCCCCCACATGTCAGTGCAGTCCCTTGTATGTAGATGTGTTTTGTGCTTTATATTGATTTTGTGTGCCATGTTTAAGCCACACAATCCCACTACAGGCTCCTTTATAGTCCCGTGCTCTCTTCCAACTATGTGGAGCACTGAGACTAGGCCTCCTACGGATAGTCAGGTGGTTGCACCCCTAGTGCAGGGTTGCAATTTTCTTGCTAGCCCAGGCTGCAAGCACCTTTCAAGTACCTTTGTATCCTTTAGCCCTTCGTGCTCTGTTGTATATGGTACATTCCTCTATTGGTGCGCTTGCAACCATGATAGTAGGGTCACAGCTCATTCTAGTACCCTTGTAGGGCCAACCAGGTTTGGTCCCCTTATTCTTAGGTTTGTGTAGCCCGCTTGTGCGACTTCGATTTTTATTGGGCTGATTTCTTCATTCAACATCATGCTTTCCCTCCTCAGTCGTGCCTATTCTTCATCGAGTTCGCGAAGTTTCAAGTTCCCACGCCAAATAGCTTCCTGCAATTGCTGACTTCCTTTGCCCAGGTCTTTGCTATTAGTCCGAACTATAGGGATGGTGGTTGGGGAAATTTTCTCCATCTTCTTGGTGTCATCATGTCTGACCGCAGAGAGGGTCATATTTGTACGCTCTATTTTCTTTATGGTCTTATAGGCCCATTGAACCCTTGGCACATGCAAATTTAGTTGGGGCAGTGGTTGCATAGCATACGACTGCATCCCTCATCATAGGTGGGTGCCCAAACCACTTTGCCCAGACCGCGTTCGACGTTGAGGGCCTCCAACCCATACATGCAACCACCTTCTATGTTCGCACCTATTCCACCTAATCTTCCAAGGTGTACTCAACCCTTGTGTAGTTGTTGCGCATAGCACCCCTTCTTGCGCATCATGCCACTTTTGTTCCATAATTGTAGTTCCCCAGTGGTCTACAAATTCTTCCCTATTTGTTGTGTCATCCTCTACTGGTAGAGTCCTTACTTCAGTTTTCATGCATTGCAATGATCGAATCATCATATTACAATTTACTGTTGTTACCTCATGTAATCGGTTCTTCCATCGATCCATCTCTTCATCTGAATCTGACATGCCGGAACTGTCGCACTCCCATGAGATTCTCCTGTTCATGATTGGATTCACGTGATCCTGGTCTTGCGCCATTATCTAGTAAATGAAGTATAGTTCATAGTCACTGTCCTCATCACACACAGGTTTAGTGCAGTGCTTTCGTTCAGCAGGATCTAGTGGAACTACCACATGTAGGGACTTTTTCTCAAAAATCATTTTCCATTTTTTTAGGTTGATGATGCCATTCATATCTGTTGCCTAGTTTATTTCAAGTAATGCGGGGTAAGGGTAACTATCATCCACAATCTCTATTACCTTGAAGTCTATCTCCATACTTACACCTTCAATGTGCACTATCACCCCTTGCAGCCTTCCCATTGGTAAGATCTTTTCTTCGTTGGCCATCCATAATTGAATAGGAGACTGTTGTAGCGGGGGCCTGCCCATGCGTTCCCATGTCTATTTTTGCATTACATTCGCATATGACCACAAATCTAAGATGACCTGATCCATCTCATATTCACCAATTTGCGCCATCAATCACATTTCCTGTTGAGTACGCAAAGCAAGCTTTCCATGTTTTCTGACCACGCATGGCCCTCTTGATCCTACGCACCTAGTGATCAATTCTTGTAGTCCCCTAACTACCTTATTATCCCATAGCAGCTTCATACATGTATCTAAAAAGGTAGTAAGCATAGAAGGATCCATTCCTGGCTCAAGTTGACCCTTACTACCTGAAGTAGAGGCCTCCGTGAAGCTCGTTTTAGCTTCCTTGTGTGTTTCCTTCATGTGTTCTGTTTCAGATTCAGGTACCCTTGTAGGAGCCTCGTGAACCTTCGAATCTTCTTTGGGCTATTTCCTCTTATCTTCCTCCATAGTTTCACCACTCCTGAGTACCATGTTTATGTTGGGGTCCTCTTCATGTGGTTTGAACCTCATCATTTGGATATTTTGAGTTGGGTTTGGCTAGAGTACCCCTTTCTCGTGCATTTCGGCGATTAGCATTGGACAATATACCATTTCATGATCAAACTGCTCATAGTACAAACAATGTATTCTCGTTGGGTTGGTACAATCGTGAGTGTAGTGCCCCATCCCTCTGCAACTATAACATATTAGCTATCTCCACCCTCGTCCAGGTCCAATTCCTCCTCTCCCTCGGCTGTGTCCTTGGAATCCTCTGCATGCCCCTATGGTTGGATTGAATCCTCACATTTCATTTTTCATTTGATAGGTTAGGGTCCTATCCATAATTAGCTCGTAGCTCCGACAAGTTCGCTCTTCATGACCCACTGATCTACAAAAGTTACAGTACAGTTTCTTTGGAGTTTGGGTATACTTCTGTAATAGGTGATAGTTGTCCATCGTGTGCTTTTCTCCTACCTAACAAATCATGCACCAGAGTGCGGGTGGCGCACTTGGCGCTGCTTGTACCTCTAGCCTTACTGGCATTGGCCCCCATCTTATCAAATAGTTTGCAAATACTAGGTAGTGATCCTTGTCATGACCCTGGCCTTTGCATATGATACACCACACTTCTTCATATGCCCCTAGTCGGGGTGCCCTATCTTGCTTCAGGCTTTGCAGCTCCAAGCATAGGTTTTGTAGTTGCACATGGATTTGTTGAACTCCCAACCCAGGATCTTGTATTGGAGTTTCATGCAACCTCATCATTATCTCTAATGCTTCAGCCTCGGTTTAGAGCTTCTGTTGTGATAGCGTAGTCCTTAGGTGCGGTGTGAGGGATGCCACAAACCAGGCGCAGTGTTGTGCATCTGAAAGTGTCATATTAGCCTCTCGGATCATACTCTTCAGGCGCTGATCCAGATCCCATGGAGTCTCACTTGGGAGCATTGCAATTTCCTCAGATCCGATGATTGATTGAGTTTTTGATTTTGGTCGGCTAAACTCTTTGTTCAATGCATCTTGGATCTCTGCTATTCCAACATTTGGATGACCATTAGAGTGTTTAATATACCATGTCAGTGTGTGATCCTGCAGTGCACTCACCAAAGTAGTTTTTTTTATGTTATCATCTGTAATGCCTTGGGCTTCCCCTACTACCTTTACCACAAACCAGAACTAGTCTAGTTCGTCATTTCCCATGCCTCGAAATATGGGTAGCTTGATCGCACTTGCCATTCCCACCCTTGGAGGTGGTGGGGATGGGGTAGGTGAAGATGGGGCGGATGTAGGTGAAGAGGGTGGTGGCATGGATGGAGGTGGTAATAGTGGAATGTGCTTCTTTATCAAATGGACCACACTTCTCGGAGAGAACCCAATGAGCTTCTCCTCGCATTCCCGCGAAAGTCAAATCAGGGGACTATTCTCTAATCCTGCGATCCCTTGGTAGCCTCTTCCACTCCGCGTTAACCCAGACGTCAATGGATTCACATAAACCATTTTTCACATAACATTATTTCAATATGGGAATTTAACGATTTGATGTACTTACCTCACGATCCACTCATACAGTTCTAATGTGAAGAAGATCTTGTGGATTTCCATGTATATGTAGCGATCGAGCCACCTCTTTTCAGATATCAATGAGGTTTGTTTTACTATGAACTCGTGAAGCTTCTAATCCAACCAATCTTCAATCTCTTCCTTCATAGGGTCCCAGTGTTTTGACATCAGACATCCCTTAGGCAGATCCCGGTCCTGGCAATGGAACCATTTGTTGGCTTATTAAGGCCTGACCCAAGTTTAGAAATGTTTAGCAAAACAAATCCCGTGCTACCGAACCTTTTGGCCACAATCCATGGAGCACAGACTGAAGTCTCACCCGAGGTAGTATGGGAGGGTGCTAGAACTAAGTTTCTGCACCCTAGGGATGTCGTGAGGAGGTCTAGAGGGGTCGCAAACCGATCTACACACTCGCGCTACTCTGTGTAGCTATCTAGCCTTCGCGAAGATCCGCAACGAGATGTTTCTTATATTCTTAGCATTATTTTAGTTATTATAAATCTGATCTATCCCTTAAAGTCTTTAATCGAGCATTCAATAGTTAAAACCCATGTGTGTAACCATTAACCTTAAGGATACACATAAAAACCATAACATAAGCATAAATAGATAGATATACAACCAGATGCTCAATAATTCAAAAACACTTATCTTTATTATCCTTCTGTTCAGTACAATCCAATACCACCCTGCGCACTCAGCTGCAGGGGTCCATGCACACAACTGCGGACTCTATCAGGACTCTGTGCACACAGCTGCAGAGCCTACTCTAACTAAGACCAACCATGACTCGGACTTACAGACTCAGAGCACTCTTGCTTTTACAAACCCATACACTTTGGATCTCCACCTACTACCAAAAACTTCCTTCTAAGCCTAGAGCCTTGCTCTATTTATACATTCCCATGGTCCACCGACCATGGGCAGGCCAAATCGCTTTCTATTATCTTACATTTTTGTCAGGCGGACAACCCTTTGACTTGACTCATTACAATTTGCACTCCACACACTTTGCAGAGCCTTTACCATAATGTTTACCCAAAATTGTGGGCTTTAAGTCCCAAAACGCTTACGCGGGGGGCCCGCTTCCCAACACTTCTGTAGCAGATGACAGTTATCCGTGGCATGTTTTCCTACTACCTGACATATAGCGCACCATAATGTAGGCCCTGCACTCGGTCCTACTTGAGCTTATGACCTTAAAGGCATCGGTCCTCCTCCTACAATATAATTCATAAATATAGGGCAATGGTCTTTTTCATGACCCTGACTCTTGCATTTCAAGCACCATACTTCCTTGAACACCTCTGGTCAAACTGTCCTATCTGGGTTTAGACTTTGCATCTCAACACAGAGATTCTTCAGTTGCACATGGACCTGCTGAACCCCCAGGTTAGGATCTTGCATCAGAGTTTCATGTAGTCTCATCGCAATCTCCAAGGCCTTTTCCTGGGTTGTTCTCTTCTACTACGATAGCATAGCCCTTAAATGTGCTAGTAACGAAGCCACAAACCACTCGCGATGATGTTCGTTTGTCGAATTCATGTTGGCTTCGCATATTGTACACTTAAATCTCTGATCTAGTTCCCATGGCATCTTGCTTCGTTACATCACGATTTCTTTGAATCCCATAATCGACTACACCTCAGGTTTAGGCCTACTGAATTCTCTATTCAGTGTTTTCTATATGTCTACCACTCCAGCATTCGTATTATCATTAGAGTACTTAATATATCAGGTTAGTGTGCGATCGTGCAGAGCACTAACCAGTGTCGCCTTCTTTATATGATGATCTGTAACACCTTGAGCTTCCCATACAGCCCTCACAACGAGCCAAAATTGGTCTAGGTTCTCCTTTCCCAAGCATTTGAACAAAGGCAACTTCACTGTATTTGCCATACTAAACTGTGGTGGAGGTTGAGGTGGTACGGACGAAGTTGGAGGTGATGGCAGTGAAGTTTGAGATGGTGTGGGTAGAGGTGGTATTCGCGGGAATCCTTGTCTTATTAACTGAATAGCACTTCATGGAGAAACCTTTGCTATCTCTTCCTCATCACCTCATGGAGGTCAAACCAATGGACTATACTTTAGACCCTTTTTTCCTTCGTTTTTGTAATTTTTTCTGCTACGCGTAGTTCCAAACATCAAGGTAGTTGCATAACCTATTTTTCACACAATAGCATTTTAATCCAGATATTCAAATATTTTACATACTTACCTCGTGGTCCTTTGAAAAAGCACTATTCCACCTCACTATAGATGATTGAGGTGTCGACTGCGA
Organism: Pinus taeda; assembly: GCA_000404065.3. Lineage (NCBI taxonomy): Eukaryota > Viridiplantae > Streptophyta > Pinopsida > Pinales > Pinaceae > Pinus > Pinus taeda. The sequence goes on from APFE030234086.1 coordinate 12,032, forward strand.
ATTCAATCACAAATCCTCCTATGACACGATCGAGCCAATGATCGATAACATGGGCAATCTTGTCCTCAGATGCTTCTAATTTTTGTATTAGCTTTGAGGTCCAAACAATAGGACCATCAAGTTTCCACCTTCCTTGTCTACCTGCTAGCTTCTCAATCTACTCGTATAGCTCAATAGGGAAGGAGTAGAAAAATATCTCCTGGATCTCTGTATATAGGTATCTGTTCAACCACTGTTCCTTTTTCAGTCGTGGGATTTTGTTCTCCTGCGCATCAGATTCATGGATCTTTCTATCCAACCAGTCTCCAATCTCCTTCTTATTTGGATTCTAGTGATACGAAATCACACATATTTATGCAGATTCTGGTCCCAGCAATGGAACCATTTGTTGGCTTGAGGGGGGCTGACCCATGTTTAGGTTTAATTAGCCAAACAAATCCCTACACTATTGGCCCTTTCGTCATCAGCCCATGGAGCATGGACTAAAGGCTCACCCGAAGCAATATCAGGGGATGCTAGAACCAATTTTTCACACCCTGAGATGGTTGTGATGTCATTTGATTCCCTCTATCCCTACCTTTGGGCAAGTTTCTTTACCCTAGGGCTTGCAAGACAAACCCTCTATTCTAGCCTTTAATACGTCCACGAAAGGATACAATCGACCTTCGTGTATCCCTAACTTGCTGCTCAAGTACTTTCATGCAGCTATTGTAGTGTTCCATGCAGATTCCCCAATTAATCTAAGTGACTTGCTTATCTTATCAAACAATTGTATTTAACACCGTGTAAACAGATAATTGTAATTGCATTTAATTATTCAACGTAATTGCATTCATTCGCACATCACATAAGCATAATAAAGGAAATTCATACATAACATATCAAGATGCAATAATAGAACAAAGACACACGAATTTCCAAATACTTCCCTTTATTGATATCTTTCAAGTGTTTACAAACTCTGCACGCCCTATGCACATAGCTACAGGGGTAGGTGCACTCAGCTGCAGACTTCTACCCTAGGGCTCTGCACACTTAGCTGCAGAGCCTCTACCTACACTAGGACCCAAGACTTAGACTTCTTGCTCCAAAGCTATAACTCCCTTACGTGTTGTGTCATTCTATGTTCCTTAAACAACTTAGAGCTTATCTCTTCTTATACAATCCCATGGTCCGCAGTATTATCACTCAGATTTCCCTTGAAGTTGTTAGAAGAAGGAAAGGGGTCTGAGGTAACCATGAACGAATCTTTTAAGTACAGGTTCTAGCCAACCTATACTTAGAGAGGGCTCTCTCTTTAAGTTTTAGCTTTGTTTTTAAGGTTTTGGGCTAGTTATGAAGCTTCGGGGGTTGTGATTTTGTTTGGTGGTGGAATTCAGGAGCAGATGGATGGAACAAGGTATTTCAAGCCATTGGGCTATGGAGTCAACTGGATGATGGCTTAAATGGATCAGGTTGATTTAACAAAGGAGAGTTTCACAGGGCAAGATAGCTAAACAAAAGACAAATGATAGTTTCAAATGGGTGAAATGGTCTTGAACAGGGAGGAAGGGCAACTAAGAATCCTTCAATAGGGTCCAATATGAGGGAAAGTGGGTGCTCATTAACAAAAAACAATTAAGTATTCTTTGTTACATGGTCATAGTGATAAACTATGAAAGCAGGGAGCACTTAAGAATTCCCTACCTATAATAGTCTAGAAGAAAACATTAAGAAAAATAAACGATTTGAAGATAGAATGTTGTAAAGCTCTTTCTAAAATATAACTTTTCATTTATCATTTATATATGAAGCACATGAATATTTATTAAACCAGAAAAACTATAAAAACACAAGATATAGAATACTTATTTGTTTCTTGTTTGACACAGGTATCTTGTAAAAGTCCTTTGCTTTATTTATTTGTTCCAGCAAGCCATAAAAAATTTGCTCAACAACACTTCAATTCCAAAAGTAAATTGTCTATAGAAGTGTCTAGGAATCCACCCTCAATACTTTGAATGGGGAAGTATTTATACAATTGTTTACATCAAAATATCTCCTAACTAAGAGAGACATATTATGGGAAAACTAAATATCTTTTACATGAATATAGAAACAGATGGTCTTGAATGTAGAAACAGAATGTCAACTAATTGTTGCTATCCCTATTTTTGTTGAAGGAGCTGGAGGCAGGTCCTATGAATATGCATCTTGCTATCGTGCTAGTAACTCTGTGCTGGACATCTTATTTTATCTTTTCACTGATACTCTTTCACCTGTATCTGATACTCTTTACCTGTTCACCATTTTTCACCCTTTTTACCAAAATTTACTGTGGTAATAATTTCTCTTTTACCTCACTTAAGTCATGGTAATTTACATGATGTCATTCATGTTGGACCACCAATCATCTTTTGGTATTCTTGTCCTTGTCAGCTTCCTGTACATTTTATCTGCTTCAATATATTTCACAAAATTGGGTTGCACGGGGAATAGGTGCTTCAATTCATGTTTAATGTAACAAAGGTTGTCCAAACCATCATAGAGAACTTTCCCTTTGGGCAATGCCTTGACTACAGATGAATTGGCCTGACTGTCAGCTTGCTGATGCAACTTGTTGAGTAGTCTATCTAAACCATTAGCTTGTCATTGATGACTAAGGAACTTGGGAGTCCTTTACTTTGTAAGATGACAAATTTCCTCATGAACTCATCGATATCTTCCTACATGCTTAGACATCTATGTTCTAGGCCTTGCATTAGATTCCTTTTGGTCAACACTTTCTTTATTTCGAGGATGGTAGCAGTCCTACCCTCAATTTTTAATTGTTCCAATTGTTGCTTGTTTTTAATATTTAGAAAATTGATTAACTGGATTGCCTCTTTAGGCTTTCTACCCAATTCCTCTCTGGTCTTCTAAAATTCTTCAAGATTAGGCTTAACCAAATCAATTTGTTCAAAAATAATTTGAATTGACGACCAAATATCATTGATGGAATAAATGATACTGGTCCACAATATCCTCCTACTCTTTGTCAAGGGCTTTTCAAATGTAAGGTCTTTCTCTAGTGCTTTAATCTGTTGGGTTAAGCCTTTGTTTTTCCTTATCTCTTCTGCATAATTGATTTTTGATATATCATATTTCTGCTCCAAAGTAGTGAATTACTCCTTCAGTTTCTGTAGTTCCGTGACTTGGAGTTTCATCTCCTCCATGGAATTGATTAAGTCTTCTGTACTCTGTGTTGGTGTACCTGTTTGTGATATACCTATTACTTCTATGGGTGAATATGTTGCCAAAGGAATATTTTGTGCTAAAGATGATGCCAATGTAGAAGGGACTGCTGTTGAAACTATAGGTACTACAGTCTGGGGCTGTGTGGCTGACTCACTCTGCCTTGACTGTACTGCTTTCTCTAATTCCTACTCTGTTTCTTTTAAATTCTCATTTAGCATAAGGACCAAGTACATAAGCTCTTCTTCTTTTTTCTTCTCAATCACTTCAACAATCCGAAGGTGAATGAGTGGTGGCAATTTCAATTGTTTCCTAAGTACAACTATATCTTCATTCTTCTTTTTTATTAGGCTCTCTACTACCTTGACATCCTTTGGGTCATGACCTAACTCAATAATCAACTCCTCCAATGATTTAGTTTTGTTGTCTTTTTCCTGTGAGGAGGCCTTTTCTAGTTGCAATTGAGCAATGGTGTTGCTCAGTGAAATTTTCCACCTATGTGCCATCATTGCCTTGCTAATCAGTGTAGAATAGACCATCTCTCCTACATGTTTGTGCAATTCTATCTGGTCTATTGGGTGGATGTTTTTAGCCATGACTTCAAAGTTAGTTTTGAGATAATTTGCCAAAGATTTTGGCTGCAACACTGTGGGCTTTAGAAAGCTCATTTGCATGTTTCCTTCTGTGATGTTAAAAGCTGACATCAATCTGGTTTGATTTGTAGGGGCCATATTTAAATACCGAGCATAGGCTTGGGCCTTCAACTACTCATTCTTTGTCTTTATCTCCTTGAATTTCCCACTTATGTCTATAATCTTTTTAGAATAAGATCTGAGGGATGAAACTTCTATGCTATGTTGCCTTTCTAGTTCTTGCCTTTGTGAGCTTGAAGGTGTCCCACCTGTTGGGGATGTATGTATATTGTTTGCTCCTTCCTTCCTTATGCTCTTTGTGGTTTCATCTATGAACTCGTCCTTTGAATAAGGATTCAACCTTCACCTCTTAGCAAAGTTTTGATCTGTAGGTCAGCTAGAAGGGGTAGCTACTTCACTATCTCTTTTCAAATTCTTTTCCTCATTCAGAGGAGTCTACACAACTAGGGGATTTCCGATATTTGCAATAGCTAGGTGTGGTTGTGGTGGAGTTCTTTCTTCAGAGATTTCAGGCTTCTCTGATACCTCTGGTTGTTCTGACACTTGTGGTTGTCTTGTTTGTTCTGATGTAGAAACACTAGTTCCCTGTGTTTGTTCCTATGATGGCTCTGTTGTGGGAGCACTAGTTTCCTATGTTGGCTTTGGAGAAGTTTCAGTTGGCACCTGTACAAAAGAGTCCAGGTCAAGTCTTTTCTCCAAATCTTTCATCACAGTCTCAACTTCAACTTTATCACTATCTTGCTCTATCAATGTCCCTTCTCTCCATTAATTTAAATTGGTGTATTGTTCTATCTCAGGGATTCTGTGATGGATGTAGGGTGACAACTTATGTTTTACTCTCCTGTCATTGATGAAACCATGAGGGTCATAAATCCAAGAAAAGCTTTTCTTTAGTCTCATTGTTGTTTCTATGATTTCTTCTACTCTTTTCCCTACTTCTCTATTGTTGCACACAAATGGGCCTACGTGGTCTTTGATCCTTAATTGGGCTTTCTTCTTTGCCTTGGTGAAATGAATTTTGTCAGAGTTTAATATTTTCCTGTAATATTCTAGGGCAAAAAATCTCATAAGAACATACTTAGGCATCTTGAAAGGACAGAGTTCACAACCATAGATCCGGATCTCAATGTGATTCTGGTAGAAGTACCAATCACCTATATTGTACTGCTTTGATAGTTGAAGGATTCTCTTGATATCATCACTAATTCTTGGGGGATGTCTTGTCAGCATAGTGGTTATAGGATAGACAAATTGATCTACGAATAGGGAGAAGTGTATGAGTAATCGAAGATGGAAGTCCAGAAAATGACTGATCTGGGATTACCTCTCGTATCGAGTTTATTCATAGAGAATGGAAATTTGTCAGTTTGGTAATATAGGAAGAGGTGATACAAGACTGTGAAATACTTGAACACTCTCGCATTTTCCAATCTCATGAACTGATCATGGATTTTGTCAGCTATGAATGCAGCATAGTCATACTTGGCAGCAGGGGGCTGGCCAGGGGTGAAAATAGTCAGATAAGCAAAAGTCATTTCATCCACATATTCATTGCTTGTGAAACCAAGAATACATGCAATCATGGTAATAATATCCCTCCCTAAGATTGTAAAAGAACCTGTCATCTAGGGTGGAGGGTTTTCAGAAATGTATTGTTCTAACATGAACATTTTGCAAACTCTGGCGATCTATGAGCTAGATAGTTTGGAAGATTTTTCAAGTAAATCAGCAATAGATAGAGGGGTAAGGTTCTGACTAGGTTGCAACTAAAATATTTCATTGGTGGAGTCTACTGTAATGGTAAAAAGGATTTTTTGGTTGAGGGACATTACAACTCTAACATTAGGGTCATAATTGGCATGGCACTAGTGAACAATGTCTGTGAAAATGTGCACAAAATGGAATTAATACTTTGGGAGATTTGATTCCCACAAACCAATATTGTTAGCATTATTGAGGTAAAGGTCCTAGTATTTAAAATGTAGTCTCAAGGGGGAGTCATCAAATGCAAGGACTTTGATTTGGAAATCTTTATCTGCTAAGTGCGGATAATCCAAATCTCTATGAGGAGTAGTGACAGGAGGTACATTGAGGGCCTCGGGGGTTTCCATTTCTGGTTCTTGTGGATTCAGAGATGAAAATGGGGATTTTTGAGTGAGCTAGGTGAAATAAGGGGTCCTAGGAGTTTATTACTGTAAGTTTCACAATTGAATTACACTGGAATTTAGGGGTTTCAACATAATTACAGAGCAAATTTAGTATGTAATGGGGTTTCTAGAAGAAAACTGGTAAAGACCTATTATGGAGTGATTGGTAATGGTTTATTAGTTGACTGGAGGCACATCGTGGGCTGGAACAGTGTTGGGCAGCAGCTTTCAGGGTGGTTGATGGTTTGGGTACGAGTTGCTCGATTTCTACGTCCTGACTGCATGCATGTGTTTTTCAGAATAAAGGACGAAAATAGATTATATTTTGTTTTTTATGCAAAGTCAATCTTTTGGTGAGTTTTGTGAAACAGATAGGTTGCATCAGTGAGATGATTTGACATTTTTTTTCATTTTTGGGGAGGCGATAAGTGGGTTTCATCGCACAGCTTATGGGTGGGAAGTGGTTTTTAGGAGGAGCTGCGCGATTCCACACATCTTTCAACACGTAACATTGGCACTGTTTGGTAAACTGCTCTCATCGCACACTAAATGTCGACCAAAAGTCCCATGTGATATGTGCGATGGCCATCAGATATGAGGGATCCGATCGGACGGTGGTTCGGGTGTTGAGGTGACTGTTGTTTAATGGTCGGGGCCCGACAGTAATTAAAAGCTTTTAATTACATCGGGGATGATGTGATTGGTTGAAGTTATTAATTAATCATGATGATTAATTAATTCTTTTTAGCATGATGGGGAGGTCAGGTTCTTAATTAATCACGGATTGACTAAGTAATCTCATTTATGAGTGCTATTAAGGTTATTTCGTAGCCGGGGGTGGGATATATAGTTTATTGGGATTTGTTAACAATAATAGGGGTAAGGGTAATTATTTTTAGGAATTAAATAATAATATAAGCTAAAGTTAATATGAATTTGAAATATGAAGTGTGCTTAGGTAAATGTCTCTTAAAATGTATTTCATCATACAACACTTATACGTTAGGCTAATGATATATGAGGGTTTGATGTAGATATAATGTTTTTAATTTTCCTAAGTAAAATAGGATTTTACTTAGGAAAAAATTTATAAAGGGAATGAGTGGCTTTATAAAGGGATGAATATTGATGAAGGGGATTTAAGTGCTTTAGGTATTTCAAATTATTGGGCTGAGGGTCTGGTCCCTCCAAAAGTCAGATAAATGCTCTGAGCCCCTCTAACTTGTTTATAGGTACCTTTAGCACTTAGGGGAAATTAGTGAATTTTTAGGGAAAAGTGGAGTAAGGAAGTTAATTAATTTGACTTTGTCTCCTTGATGTCCTGTTTCCAATGTGAGTTGTGCTTTGTCCAAGTGATGGAAGCAAAATATTTAAGCATTAAACTTAACCATTCACCACACATATATTCCGCAACCATCATCTACTTACCCTACCTACTTTATCCTAGCATTTTCACTTCTTTATTAAGGTGCACTTAAACTAGCAAACTCTTTTCACACTTTCTTTTCTTTTACATAGTGATATCTATCTAAATCTACACTTATTACATCCAAGGGCTCAGATTAAGCTGTTGAGCTCCTTTTATTCACTCTACCTATTTACTATTTGGTCAGATATTTATTCTCTACTTCTAAAACATGAAATTGAAAATATGACCTAGTCAAGCTTAAATTATTTGACTATTCATGAATTGTGGCATAAGTAACAAGTTGCACACAATATTTATTATGCATAAAGTAAATAGTAGTGGCATTTAGACTTGCACACTTTCATGGTCTTTTCTTTTTGTTAGGGTTCATTTTCTTTCATTTTTTTGACCTTTTCTTATTCTTTTTGTGGAGGTTTGCCATTACACCAAAACCCGTAGGTATTGGTAAACATTCCAAATCAGTAACTAGGATCCCCAGAGTGGAAATTACCGATTCTATAGAGGTGCGGTGATTCTTCCAACACCCCCCCTCAAACGCAACTCGGGGGAATCGAACCTGGGTCCAAGCTCTGATACCATGTGGAGGTTTGCCGTTACACCAAAGCCCACAGGTATTGGTAAACATTCCAAACCAATAACTAGGATCCCTAGGGTGGAAATTACTGATTCTATAGAGGTGCGGTGATTCTTTCAACACTTTTTACGCTTTGATTATTTTTCTAGGGTATACCCTCTTTACATTTTTTTAAAAATTTTATTTTTTCACAAAATATGGAAACCATTTGCAACAAGCAAATGTATGAACATATTTCAGAGCTAAATCAATTCAATCATGATATATGACACCTATTGATATAGGGGCATAACAGTGGTTCCAATTGGGGATGGCTTTCCCTGGTGGAAAGTCAAGAATAGTAGATCAGTGGCCTCTGAATGACTTTGACTGTGCTCTGCAATCTTCTTTTCCTTGTTGCTTTATTTGTATGTATGACAATAATGATTCTGAAGCTGAGGGCCTTCTCTTTGGGATTCAACTCCACAATCTTACCATCTAATCAACACTAGACATTACAAAGGATATAATATGTACAGTTAGGAATATGGTAATATTAGTAGCTAGGATCAATGTAGTGTTTTAACATCCGACCATTGACTGTTCCTCCTTCCACTTCTATACCATGTAACTCTTTAAGAAAATAAACATTGTTTCCTCTGAAAGGATATATGATATATGGTCCTTTCCACAGGAAGTCAAACTTCCCATGTTTTCCGTTGTCCTCTCTTCTTGTATCCCATCTTAACACTTTGCCTCCAAGGTAGAAATCTTCTGCCTTGGTCCTTCTGTCAAAGATCTTCTTGAGTTTTTCTTGTAGTACTTTAGATCTCTGGTACACCTCCTCCCTGGTTTGCTGCAAATTGATGGTCTAGTTTATCCTTGTTTGTATATCATTTGGTTCCACCTGAGCTTCTTGTAGTAATTTCATAACAGGAATCCCTAAAGATGAGCGAAAAACTACCTCCATACCATAAACAAGTTCATAGGGACTGGTTCCAATGGATTTCTTGGTTGTAAGCCTATCTGCCCACAAAGCATTGATCAATTTTTTGTTCCAAGTTTTGTTATTCTCTTCCAATAGTTTTTTGATAATATTAATTAGAATCTTGTTGGAATATTTTGCAAGTCCATTCCCTTGGGGGTAGTAGGTTGTGGAATGGCCCACTGTAACGTGATACTTGTTACAGAAATTAATCATTTTCTTTGACTTAAAGGCTGCAGCATTATCAGTAATGATTTTTGTGGGACAACCAAATCTGGACAAAATATTGGCCTCTAGAAATCCTATAATGATAGTGTCTATGGCTTGTGTAGAGGGAATGGCTTCTATCCATTTAGTAAAGTAATCAGTTGCAGTGAGTATCCATTTGTGTTGACCAAAAGAGGGTGGATGAATTTCTCCAATGAAGTCAAGACCCCACTATTGAAAAGGTTTCTCGATGGAAATAGGTTTCAAGGGTAAAGGTAACAATTTTCTTTTACCTTCAAAGATTTGGCATTTATGGCAAGAAGTGTTATAGATATATTTCGGCACTACAAGCCCAATCACATATGTTGATAAACCAAGGACTCTTAAACCCCTAAAAGTGTTTCTTCACACCCTAAGGATCATGGTCAACTGATTACATCAATTCCCAGAAGTTCCACCTGAAAAAACTGTTAGGATATTCCGACACATAGGAATAGTTAAGTATAACTTGGTCTAGTATAGAGTTAGGTAAAGTGTGTTTCTTTACTATGTAAATTTGTAACTTACAATCCGACGGTCATGATATGTAGTGATCGACAGTTCACTCTCTCCTCGATATTAACCAACACTTGATCGTGGCTTGACACCCGATTGGTCGATGAATTTCTATTTAAAGCGCATGGAGGGTCATTTGTAGGTTAACTTGTGCATGAGAGAAGCTTATGTAAATTTTCATTCTTTTATTAATAAATTGCCTGTAGTGGCCACGTTGGCACAGGCCGTGGAATGTTTCCCTCTTTGAGGGTTTTAACCACGTCAAAATACTGGTGTATTGATCTGTGATCTGTTTGTGAGCAGTGTCCTTTTGGTGTTCTGTCTGAGGAACTTACCCTGGAAATTCCTACATGGTATCAGAGCTATTTGAGGGCCGCGTCCGTTGTTGATCCAAATCTGAAGCCGGCAGAACTGCATGCGACTGCCATCTCCTAGATCTGTTGTTTTTGATTGCTTTCGGGACGAGAGGACTGCTCTGTTGTGTTGGGAGCATCTGTTCCAGTGAGGAGTCCCTTTCGTTTCATGCGAAAAGGTTTCAGGTAGCCGTAGCTGCATCATTTTTTAGATCTGGAGGTATACAATGTTTATTTGCAGTTTACTGTTATTTTCTCTCTGTTTATTTCGGTTTCGGTTTATTTAGCTCTTCTTATCACCAGATCTATACCTTTCATTTATGCGTATGCTCTTTGCCCTGCAACTCTGTGTGATATGGGCAAATCAGAAACAGGAAGGAAGGAATTTTCTCATGCGTATGCTCTTTTCCCTGCACCTTAGTGTGATCTCGGAAAATCAAAAACATTGAGGAAAATATTTAGTTTCCGGGTAAAGCTAACTTTAAGCCATAAGGCTTGTTTTTTTTGCATGTCCGTGTTGGGTTTTGTGTTTTTGTTTTGTAGCGAGGAAAAGAGCTTTCTCAAGCAAGCATGTAATCCAAAGCATCTGTGACTAAAAGAAAACAAAGCCCCCCCCCCTCTCTCTCTCTCTCTCTCTCTCTTTCTCTCTCTCTTTTTGTATATCTCACTTGGTTCAAAGCTAATTTAAGAGAGTAGAGGTCTTGGGCACATTCCCGCACTTTGCCGGTGCCTTCATCAACAGTTTTTAAAAAGGTCATAATTTCTTCATCCGGAAGCCGTTTTTAGAGCCGTTTTTTTTTAACCAGCCTAACTTTTCGAGCTCTTTCCATTGGAACACTTAGTTTCAGCATATATAGTTTCAGTTTTTATCAAAATGGAAAGTTTATGCCAAGTTATCCTTGACAGGACCAACTACTTCCAATGGTGGTCCTACATTGTGGATTTACTTAAAAGTAAAGGTCTTTACCGAATAGCCACAGGCCAAGAAACCAAGCCGAAAGATGAAGAGAAAGCAGCCAAATGGGAAAATAGGCAAGATCAAGCACGTGGGTTGATAGGGATGTCTATCTCTCTTGATCTTAGATTCCATATTGCTGAACTTGATACTCCTGATAAAGCAATGGAGCAACTTACTAAGGTTTTTGGAATAAAAAATGAACTTAGAGCCCATCAGCTTGACAACGAGTTGCTTACATTAAACCCCAATGATTTTTCTTTCATTGAAGATCTCTTGTCCAAGTTCAAGACCATTATACTTCTCTTGGAAGGTGTTAAAGTTAAGAAAGAAGACAGTGCCCTTATCTATTGCATTCTTACTAAGTTGGGGCCAGCCTACTCTATGTTTGTTTCCACCTTCCATTCTATAAGAGAAGCCTTCATTTCTCAAGGAGCTGACTACAAGCCCCCTTCCTTTGATGTTTTTTGTGATTCTTTAATAAGAGAACAAGAAAAACTCTTACACCTTGGTCTTCTTAATCTTGGAAACTCTTCCAAGAAAGCATTAACCGCCTAGCAGCAACCAAACTCAAAGAATCCTAAGAAGTCATATCCTAAAAAAAATGGTCCTAAACCAAACAAGGGTCCTAAGCAATTTCAGCCTCAAAATGAAAAATCATTTCACCAGAATGATAAGGCAAATAAAAACAAAGGCAAGAAGATTGATAGACATTGCAACTTTTGTAATCGAGATGGCCACTTAGATCTAAATGCTTTAAGAAGATGGAAGCCTTGGAAGCAGCAATGAAGAAGCATAACATCCATTTGGAGCACTCTTCAAATTCATCTTCAGGAATGGCACTTTCTGCATGTGGTTGTCAAGCATCTCGATCTGGCTATGCATTAAATGTCTCTTCTTCCTCTCATTCTCATGAATGGCTCATTGATTCTGGAGCTTCTTATCACATGGCCAAAAATAAAGCCATGTTTTCTTCTCTAAATGATTGTAACACCAAAAATATATATGTTGGTGATAATAGATCTCTTAGTGTTGTAGGGGCTAGAACTGTTCATATAGACAATGGTCAATTTAATGATGTATTATGTGTTCCAACCGTATCCTCCAACCTTCTATCTATATATCAGATAACTCATTTAGGTGAAGGTAAAATCGTTGAATTTTCACCTCACGATGTTCTAATTATGGACCTAAAGGATCCTAGGCAGATTTTAGCTACTGGCATTGCTGATGATTGTACAAGGTTGCATAATTTTCACAACTTTGGGTCATCAAATCTTCCCTCAGTATTTGTTGCTCATAATGATGAAGTGAGCAAACTTTGGCATGAGTGATTTGGTCACTTTAACTATTGCTCTCTTCAGAACCTATGTAAAGAAAATATGGTGACAGGTCTTCCCATGGTATCTTGCAGAGATGGTGTTTGTTCCAGATGTGTACTCGGAAAACATCATCGGGATAGTTTTGAAAAACGTGCCTCTTGGCACGCCTTGCTCCCTCTACAACTTGTGCATAGTGATTATGTGGTCCACTTCCAGCTGTTTCTTTCTCTGGCTACAAGTATTTCTTAACTTTCATTGATGATTTCTCCAGGCGCACTTGGGAATATTTCTTAAAACTCAAGAGTGAAGTATTTAACAAACTCTTGGCCTTTAAGGCCTTTGCTGAAAAAAAATTTGGACATCAAATTCTTAAGCTAAGATCAGATAATGGCGGAGAATATGTTAAAAACGACTTCATCAACTTTTGCACTGAGCATGGAATCCAAAGGCAACATACTGTTCCATATACTCCACAACAAAATGGTGTAGCTGAAAGGAAGAATCGCACCTTAAAGGAAATGGCTAATTGTATGCTTCAATCTAAAGAACTTAGTCTTAACTATTGGGAAGAAGCAATTAACTATGCAAATTACATACTAAATCGCAGTCCTACTAAGGCTTTAAAGAATATCACTCCAGAAGAAGCATGGAACTCTATTAAACCAGATGTGAGTCACTTTCATGTTTTTGGAAGTGAAGCATGGGCCCATATTCCAGATGAGAAACGTAAAGCTTTAGAACCTAAGAGTGAAAAATGTATCTTTGTTGGATATTATGAAGATATCAAAGGATATAGACTTATTCCATTTAAGTCCAAAAATGTTATCATTAGGAGAGATGTAAAGTTTGATGAAAATAAATCGGCCTACGAGCCTAGTTCGGTGCATGTGCCACCTCTCTCTATCTCTTCTACTTTTGAACATATTTATTCTTCAGATGATGAAAGTGAGGATGACAATCCTCCCCTACCTTCTCAGGAGCCTCCTTCAGCTCCTTCACTTCCAAAATGGGTCCAAGCTACTCAAGATGCAGCAGGTGATCTTGCGGGTGATCCTACAGATTAGCGCCGTACCCATTCTCAGTTTGAAAGAGCCCCTTGTTTACTGGCTCAAATGTCAGCAAATTATGATCCTGACACCTTTGTAGAAGCTTGAGGCCATCTAGATTGGGACACAGCTATGAATGAAGAATATCATTCATTATTGGCAAACAATACATGGGATCTTGTTCCTCTACCAAAGGGACGAAAACTTCTTAGATGCAAATGAGTTTAGAGAACCAAGTATGGACCAGATGGGAAAGTTGATAAACATAAAGCTCGATTTGTTGCCAAGGGCTTTTCATAAGTTGAGGGCATTGATTATACTGAAACCTTCTCCCCTGTTGCCAAAATGAACTCTGTCCGCCTTGTTCTTTCCCTTTCTGCCTCCTTTAAATGGGAAGTCCATCAGATGGATGTTAAATCCGCCTTCTTGCATGGGGACTTGCATGAAGAAATCTACATGGAACAACCTATTGGGTTTATACAAGCAGAATCCAACCTTGTATGTCGGCTTAAGAAATCCCTTTATGGTCTCAAGCAAGCTCTTCGGGCTTGGTATGCCAAAATGGATAGCTTTCTTTTAGAATCTGGCTTTTCTAGGTGTCATTCTGACAATACTGTCTACACCAAGAAAGTGGGCAAGTCTCTTATCATTCTTGTTCTTTATGTTGATGATCTTATCCTCACTGGTAATGATCCCAACCTTATCAACCATGTGAAGTCCAGCCTTAAAAAGAAGTTTGAAATGACAGACTTAGGACACTTACATTATTTTCTCGGTCTTCAAGTCTTGCAATCCAAGGAAGGTATTTTCCTCTCCCAATCCAAGTATGCCTGTGATCTTCTATGCCATTTTCACATGGAAGATTGTAAGCGAGCTCCTTCTCCCTTTCAGTCTGGAGTCAAACTTTCAGTCTCTTGTACTTCCCCTGAAGTTGATGCTACCTTATACCGTCAACTTGTAGGAAAACGTTTGTATCTAACCCATACTTGTCCTGAACTTTCCTTTGTTGTTGGTCTTGTTGCTCGGTTTATGCAAACCCCACGTGAAAGTCATTGGAAAACAGCTAAAAGAATACTTCGTTATGTTCAAGGTACAGTTCATTTTGGCATTCATTACAGTGCCGAAGCATCTCCTCTATTGGTTGGTTTCACTGATTCCGATTGGGCTAGTGACCCTGATGATCAGAAGTCTACTGCAGGTTATGTGTTTACTCTTGGTTCATGACCTATTACATGGGCTTGCAAGAAACAAGCTGCCATTTCTCTTTCTTCAGCAGAAGCAGAGTATCGTGGTGCCGTAGAAGCTAGTAAGGAAGCCTTGTGGTTTCGTCAAATCCTATCAGAGTTTGGCTTTCAGCAGCATCATCCGACTACACTTTGGTGTGATAATCAAAGTGCCATTCAGCTATGCAAAGATCCAGTCCAGCATCAGCGTAACAAACACATTGAACTACACATGCACTCCATCAGAAAGCTCATTCATGACCATGTTCTTGAAGTGTAATATTGTTCAACAGATGATCAAGTTGCAGACATCTTTACAAAGGCTCTCATAGAGGTGAAGTTTACTAAGCTTCGATTTATGGTTGGAGTTCAAGAAGTTGTCACTAAGGGGGGATAGACTCTAGTGCCTCCTTCCTTCTCCTATTGTGTCATATTTTTAAATCCTTCAATCCTATCCCAAGTTGTTCTTAAGGGGGGATGCTAGGATATTCCGACACATAGGAATAGTTAAGTATAACTTGGTCTAGTATAGAGTTAGGTAATGTGTGTTTCTTTACTATGTACATTTGTAACTTACAATCCGACGGTCACGATATGTAGTGATCCGACAGTTCATTCTCTCCTCGGTATTACTGACACTTGATCCGTGGCTTGACACCCGATTGGTCTGTTAGATACCTATACCAATAGGTTTCTTCTTTCATGATTGGCAAGGGAAGTGCCAATATGATCTACTTTGGTGACACAAAGATCTCATATTCTTGTGGAAGAAGTATACTTGTTTTGGTTGATGCTGCCCTACTCCTGGATGGGTGATCCAACAGCCTAAGCTGGGCCATGCCATGTTTCAATTTTTTTTATAGATTAGAGAAAGAAACCTGTCTGAACAGCTCAATCTTGGCAGGTAAAGTAGATAGGTAGTGAAAGAAGGTTCCCAACTGTTTAATCTGGGACCTTGGAAGCAATAAGGGTAGCTTTAGATAGAAGATCAAAAGAAAGCCAAAGGAAAAGAAAAGGCACAAAAGGGTTTGCAAATCTAAGTGCACCCTCCTTGGAGTAACAAAAAATGCTAGGCAATAGAGTCGGTAGGTAGAGGGGGTTGCAGAAAGTTTGGTTCATGGCACTGCATTGGCCTGAAGCAAAGGTAAAAACATGGTGCCAGTACAAATGGCCTATTTTGCAGTAGTCTTGCAGAAGCCTAATGGAGCATGTCTAACTTCCAAATCACCCCCTGTCACATTCATAACTTACATCCCTATGCCACCCATGTACACAAAGAAAATCAAAGTCTTTTGTTGGTTCTAGTTTCTTTAATCGACACATTTCTTGTGCAAAAATTCTTTTCATTTTGATCTACTTCCCCAAAACTAAGTTAATTTCATAAAAAGAGCTTAGTATTCTACCTCCCTCGGTTACCCCTTTTCATCCATATTAACTACTAACCTATCATTATGTAACTCCTTATACCCCCTATTCCCCCTATTACTATTAAACTCGGAAAAAAAAACCCAAAAATTCTATGTATCCCCTTCCCCGAGCATTATAGCTCTATGTATGACTTTGAAGGTCTTCAAGCACGAGAACATTTAAGCGCAACCAAAAGAGTGCCAAAGAATTAATCCTAGGGATTAATCCGAGATTTGCTCGGATTAATAGCCTTAAACCCACTTTGTAAATGAACCTTTGGAAAAACCCATTTAACCCGTAATGCTGAAAAAACCCGAGAAACCCACTTTTTCCAAAGTTCCGCCACGCGCGAATTTCAGAAAAAATTATATTTTATCCTTCCCCGCAGTCAATATTACCTGTGC
>APFE030234086.1:37760-74502 GCA_000404065.3 Pinus taeda
CACCATCTCAGTCTTTGGTCAACCCAAGAGGCTATATAGAGAGTCACTTATGAAATACATGGTTAGTAGTGAAGACAAACCTCAAAACTTCCCCATATATGCTGTTCATTCTGACATAGACTCCTATATTCTCTTCAATGACAATACAGGTCCCTCAAATGATGAAGAAACCCAGACACTCAAACAAGATCGGATTATAAATGGAAAAACTCCTGATCTAGAAATATTGGTTGATAAGTCAACAGATAAAAATGTGCAAGAAGACAAACCAAATGTAAGCCAAGATCTCAAATTGTTGATACCAAGCCCCACAACAGTTGACAATCCTTTCCTAAATCAAGAAGTCCTCTGGTTCCTTGAATTCGATGGATCAGTCAACAAATTAGGGGCAGGGGCAGGGGTCTGGATACATAACAAACAAAAGAATCATGCAGAGGGCCGAGCCTATAGGTTAAACTTTAGGTGCACCAACAATATGGCAGAATATGAAGCTCTCTTACTAGGCCTTAAACTAGTAAAATCCTTACAGGCCATAAAAGTTTTCAATCCTAGGAGACTCAGACCTAATCATCCAACAAGTAAAAGGAAACTTTGTCACTAATGACAAAAGACTGAGATCTTATAGTTCTGCTGCCGCTGAAATACTAAATTCCTTCACTTAGTTCCAAATAACCAAAATTCCTAGAACCCATAACCTTCATGCTCACAGTTTGGCCACATTTTCAAGCACTTGCAAACTACCTTTTGAACCCCAGCATTGCTTTATAGCTAAGATAAAACACAGACCTTCTGTCCCAAACAATGTCAAGGATTGGCAGGTATTTGAGGATGATACACAGATAAACAATTTCTTAACTCTGCAGCAAGAGTTTTCAGGACTGAACATTGATACAGAGGCTGCAAGTGAGCCACAAACACTAGCTGAACAACACCACACAAAAATCTCACTCGAATCAGCCAATCAAATGCTTTGTCCAACAAACTTTGACAAGGAGAAAATACAAGAACTTGAACAAGTTCATTCTGAGGAAATAGCTGATACTGAAGCTGAAGTTATACAATGGAAAGAGAATTTTCTTCCAACAGGCCTAACTCCATTGGAGGACATTTTTGACTCAAATGATGTCCCTAGAAAACCAAAATTGCAACCCCTTAATGCTGCCATTGAAGAGTGCAACATTGGAATTGTTGAAAAGCCCAAGATAATTAAATTATCTGCATCTCTACCACCTGATCAAAAGCCTAAATACATCGACCTCTTTAAAGAATTCCAAGATGTCTTTGCATGGAGTTATGAGGATTTAAAGTCCTATGATACCTCCATCATTCAACATACAATCCCTCTTAAGCCAAATCAGAAACCTTTTAAGCAGAAATTGAGGAGAATCAACCCTATGCTTCTCCCATCAATTGAAAAGGAGGTACAAAAAATGTTTAAAGCTGGCATAATAGCACCGATCAGATTCTCAGAATGGATTTCAAATTTGGTCCCTACAAGAAAGAACACTGGTGAAATAAGGCTTTGTGTTGATATAAGGAACTTGAATCAAGTATCCCTAAAAGATAATTACCCCTTGCCCAAGATGGATCACATCTTGCAAAGAGTGGTAGGGGCATCAAGAATTTCTTTACTTGATGGATTCTCAGGCTTCAACCAGATCCTAGTTCACCCTGATGATCAGGACAAAACAGCATTTACAACCCCATGGGGAACCTTCAAATATGTCAAAATGCCTTTTGGGTTGAAAAATGCAGGAGATACCTTCCAAAGGGCAATGGATATTGCCTTTTCCAAAGAAATACGTGATTTCCTTGTCATTTACTTAGACGACCTCACACCTTTCTCAAAGTCGGATCAAGAACATCTGAAACATCTAAAGCAAATATTCACAACTTGCAGGAAATATGGAATTTCCTTAAATCCCAAGAAATCCCTGTTTGGATTGGAAGAAGGGAAGCTATTAGGCCATATCATTTCAAAGGATGGCATTAGGATTGACCCAGACATAATACAGGCCATCTTGCAAATGCCCCACCCTAGAAATATCAAAGAATTGCAAGCATTCTTGGGGAAGATCAACTTCCTCAGGAGATTCATCCCAAATTTGGTTGAATTAAGCAGATTACTAAATAACATGCTGAAAAAGGATTCAAAAGTGAAATGGACAGTAGAAGCAAATCAAGCTTTTGAAGGAATAAAGTTGGCCCTTACCCAAACTCCAGTCTTAACAAATCCTCAATTTGATAAAAAGTTTATCATTTTCTCTTTTGCTTCCCAACATACTATTGCTGTTGTATTATTACAGAAAGATGACCAAGGAAATGAGAGACCTATTGCATTCTTTAGTAGAGCTCTCAGAGATGCTCCCCTAAAATACCAAATCATGGAAAAGCAAGCATATGCCTTGGTCAAAGCCATCAAAGACTTTAGAATCTATATCCTATACTCCTATGTTATAGCTTATGTACCAAGTCCCATTGTCAAAGATATACTCACTCAAGAGAATTTGGAGGGCAGACGAGGAAAATGGATTGCCAACATCTTAGAATTCGACATTGAAATAAAACCTACAAAATTGATAAAAGGGCAATGTTTGGCTAAATTAATGTCTGAAACAAATTTCCAAGCCTTGGACATCAACCAACTAGATAGTGAACCGGAGCTGGCGACTCCAAAGATCAATGTAGCCTTTGAACAATCCCTGTGGTATTCTGATATCGGTCATATATTGCAAAACCTGTGTGCTCCCCCAGGATTGTCCAGAACTAAATGTAGGTTTTTAAAAATGAAAGCCTCAAGATTTTGTGTCATAGATGGCAATTTGCTTTGGAAAAACCATGAGGGTATATTGCTAAACTGCTTAATTGAAGATGAGGCTAACAATGTCATAAAGGAATTTCATGTAGGTGACTGTGGTGGACATTTGTACTGGAAGTCCACTGTGGATAAAATACTAAGGGCTGGTTAGTATTGGCCCACTCTGTTCCCTGATGTAAAAAGTTTCACCACTTCATGCCATAAGTGTCAAATATTTGAGGGAAAGAGAAAGTTACTACCACTCCCTTTGAGGCCTATTGCAACAGAAAGACCTTTTCAGCAATGGGGTTTGGATTTCATTGGGGAAATTCATCCCTCATCCTCAGGCCAGCATAGATGGATCCTCACAGCCACAGACTACTTCACCAAATGGATTGAGGCCATCCCATGTAGACAGGCAAATGATTCAGTAATCATTCAATTTTTTGAGAGCAACATATTATCCAGATTTGGTTGTCCCAACAAGATAATAACAGACAACGCTGCTGCTTTCAGATCCAAGAAAATGGTGAATTTCTGCCACAAATTTCATATTACTTTGGGTCATTCCACTGCATACTAACCTCAAGGAAATGGCCTAGCTGAATCATCAAATAAAAGCCTGATAAACATCATCAAGAAGGTGTTGGAAGAAAATAAGAAAAACTGGCATAAGAAACTTGTGAATGCCTTATGGGCAGATAGACTAACAACCAAGAGATCCATTGGTGTCAGCCCATATGAGTTAGTCTACGGATTAGAAGCCAAATTTCCTTCATCACTAGGGGTTCCTGTGATAAAACTTCTTCAAGAAAGTCAAGCTAAGCCCAATGACATGCAAAGAAGGGTCAATCAGATAATATGTTTGCAGCAAACCAGAGACCAAGTTTATAACAGAGTACAAATTCTCCAAGAAAAGTTAAAAAAGGCTTTTGATAGAAGGACTAAAGCTGAAGATTTCGGCGTAGGTGACAAAGTCCTCAAGTGGGATTCAAGAAGGGAAGATAAAGGAAAACATGGGAAATTTGATTCTCTTGGGAGATGACCATTTATTATCCAAGCAGTCCAAGGAAATAACACCTACTTCCTAAATAATCTGGATGAAACTGACTTAAATGAAGGTCCTGTCAATGGCAGGATGTTGAAACATTATTTTGACTACTTTCCATGCATATAGCAGGGTCTTTACTCATGTACATAATCAGTTGTATATATTTTCTTTCAGCATGCAAATAGTTTAGTTCAAAAGATTGTTGTAAATAAACAGAAAAGAAGGCTTTATATTCTAGAAATTCCACTTAGGTGATGACCACCAGTTTTGAAGTACAAAGAGAAATTTTTCAAGTCTTTGATAGGAGCATTCAAGGGCCAAGGCATTCTGACCTACTGTTCTTGGTCTTTCAAAGAAAAACCATCCCCAAGTGGAGCCACTGTTAGCTACCTATACCAATAGGTTTCATTTTTCATGATTGGCAAGGGAAGTGCCAATATGATCTACTTTGGTGATGCAAAGATCTCATATTCTTGTGGAAGAAAAATACTTGTTTGGTTAGTGCTGCCCTATTTTTGGAAGGGTGATCCAACAGCCTAAGCTGGGTCATGCCATGTTTCAATTTTTGTTGTAGATTAGAGAAAGAAACATGTCCAAACAGCTCAATCTTGGCAGGTAAAGTAGATAGGTAGTGAAATAAGGTTCCCAACTGCTTAATCTGGGGCCTTGGAAGCAATAAGGGTAGCTTTAGATAGAAAATCAAAAGAAAGCCAAAGATAAAGAAAAGGCACAAAAGGGTTTGCAAATCCAAGTGCACCCTCCTTAGAGTAACAAAAAATGCTAGGAAATAGAGTGGGTAGGTAGATGGGGTTGTAGAAAGCATGGTTTGTAATATTTCACTGGCCTAAAGGAAAGGTAAAAACAAGATGCCAGTGCAGATGTTCTGTTCACAGCAGTGTTACAACAAATGAAGCATGTCTAACATCCAGTTTTCCCCATCTCCTTCATAACTAACATTCCTATGCCACCCAACTTCACAAAGAAGATCCAAGTATTTTGTTGGCTCTAGCTTCTTTAATAGCTACATTCCTTGTGCAAACTTCTTTTCATTTTGATCTACTTCCTAAAAGACTAAGTCAATTTCATACAGACTCAGCATTCCCCCCCATCCACCTCTTTCATTCATATTAACTACTAACTTATTACTATCTAACTCCCCATACCCCTATTCCCCTATTACTATGTAAAAATTGCAAAAAACCCAAAAAATCTAAGTATCCGCGCCCCCAAGCATTATAGCTCTAGCTGTGATTTTGAAGGTCTTCATGCGCTGTAAAACATTTTAGTGTAACCCACAGAGCGCGAAAAATTAATCCTAGGGATTAATCCTAGATTTGCTGGGGTTAATAGCCTTAAACCTGCTTTAATTATAAACCTTTGTAAAAACCCATTTAACCCGCATATGCTGAAAACAACCCGGAAAACCCACTTTTCCAAAGTTTCCGCCGAGCGCGATTTTCGAAAGAAAATAATATTTAATTCTCCCCGCCTCGACTATCGCCCGCGCACCTTATCGCTCCGTCAACCGTCGGATCTGGGCCCTCCCATCCGACGGCCCGCATCACATCGGACGGGCATCAGCGTCCGAAGGATACGCTCCGAGAAACTGTCAGAGGGTGACGTCAGGCCTCCGCCACACGTCACCCCCTAGACTCTCTCAGAGCGCCTTCTGACAAAACCGCGACCGTATAGAGGGCGCTCTGAGAAAATCCGCTTACCGCGTTGTTAAACTGCCTGCCCATGCCAATGCCACGACCCGCCCACGTCACGTCCACTTGGCGCCCTGTCAGCATCCCCGACCGCCCGAGCTCCGACGTGACCGCCACCTGTGCAATCCCCGTAGACCACCCACAGACTGCCACGTCACCCGATGACGTCATGCTGACGTCACCCGACCCTGACCCCACCTGATGACGTCATGCTGACGTCATCCAAAAAGCGCGCCAATGAGCCAAAAGTCCATATTTAGCCGTTTTTTTCGCGTTTTTCTCATTTTTTCTCACTGAAAGAACCAACTCTCCTTTGCATGAGAATTACGTCCACTACCGCCAACCTGCTGAAATCATCCTGAAGAGCACTGCTGCTTACAACCCACCTGCACCTATCACCATTACCGGCAATTCACCAGGTATTTACCCAGTGCATCCTTTCAGAGCTAAGTTACGTCCATGTTTCTCCAAAAATGAACTCACAAGAGTGAAACAAACCTGTTTTTACCGTTAAATTCCCGGATAAACTAGCATTCCCCACAGTTGCAAGGTCAAATTTCACCTGCTAAACCCATATATATCTACCCTTCCTCAAATTCCCATTTTATCCGTGCATTCGTGGACTGTAGACCTAAAACAGCACAATTCACCAGGAAAACTGAGTTGCCTACTCCTGCAAACTATCAAAATTACTCTTGTTAAGCATTCTGTGCTATTATCACACCTCATTACCCTTTTGCTTCTGTAAAATTAACCCTCTGTGGTCTCCTGCCCGCTAAAACCAGTTCAGCACCAAGTCATAACCACTACTTAGCCATGGAGACGCCACCAATAGTCCTAAATATTCAACCTCTGAATGCCCACACAGAGAGCTAGAGTGGAAAGCCCTAGGTGATAAAGATTACCAGATGTTAGACTCCATGCCCATGACAGCTAAGTTCAATATCCAGCTGATGAATGAATTCAAGGCCCAGCATCTCAGTGGGACTGACACCTTGGGAATTTGGGATTCCCACATACTCATTTACAACCTCCCTCAAGTCAATGTCATACCAGACTTGATAAAACAATGCATGTCAAGATATGATCCCGGCTAAAGAGCTGTCCTCAGCCCCTCAGGCTCAGTACTATTCCATATCACCCCTGAGACTATCAATGAAATGCTGCACTTTCATACTACAAAGCCCCTTACTCCTCTCTCCCTCCAGGACCTGATAACAAAAGGGGGTAGCTTGTCCAGGGATCAGATTTCCAGGGTTAACCAGTTGTTTTTTCAGCCTGAGTATCAATCTATGACCGCTTCCCTTCCCATACCATATCCATATCTCAATGAGCTGGGGAAAATGATGGTAGATTTGATCAGTTACATCCTGGGCTATGGGACATATGAGGATGTGGATGAAACCATCATAGCAATGTTGTCCATTTTCTCCCCAGGGATGCCTCCTACTGTACATTATGACTTTTCTACTTTCATTGCCAATAAGATTCATGAGCAATTTCTGAATCTGGAGAGGGAGAAGGTGTTTAAATACACCAGGTACATCTATCATCTATTCTTATTCTATCAGCCTGATGCCTTCCCTGTCCCTCTGAAGAAGCTAGATAGCCAGGGACGCCCTAGGTCGGTTGTGTTTTGGACTGCAGTCTGTCATCTTCTGCCCTATTCACCATACACCTATTGTGAATTTATTGATCTATTCATTCATCCAGCTATGACCTTATTGTTGGGTGCCCCTCCCCCAAGATTGACAGAAGAAATGCAGAGAATCCTTCAGCTCTCAAAGGCATACAACATTGGTGATTGGTACTTTTACCAACACCATACAATAATCAGAGTATATGCTGTGAGCTAAATCCTTATAGGCTGCCAAAATATGTCCCATTAGACTTTGCCTAGGTTTTCAGGCAGTTGGGAATGTGACTTTTTCCATTTCAAGGCAAAAACAAGAAGGTGCAACTGAGGTAGATATAGATTGGGCCCTCTTGTACATTAGAGGAGGAAGGATGAAGGAAGCTGATGGATCCTAGAGACCTCAAACTTCAACAGTTTATGGGTGCCTTATGACCCAATCCTTCATTTCCCTTAGGAGAAATAAAGTATAAATTGGGGGGCTATGTTCATGTGAAACTGCCCCATGTTGAGAAATATGCCAATGCCCTAAGCTGGAAGGAAAGCACCTTAGAAGAGCCAATTGGTCAAGAAGAAATGCTAAGGAGAGAAACAAGCAAACTTGAGAAAGAGGCTGACTTGGAATCTTGTGGGCAGGTTTCTTCCGCATATCAAAGGCAAATTGGAGTCGCTACCTCATCATCCACAGCCCAGCAGCAAGTAGCCAGAGTTTCCCAACAAGAAGCAAATAAAGGCAAGGGCAAGGAGGTGGAGCAGGAACAATCACCTCCTAGAGCACAACAACAAACAGAGAAGCAGATAGATAAGGAGGTAGAGCAGAAACTAGACCAGCAACAAGAAGAGCAAGAAAAATAGCAAGAAGAACCTCAAGAAGAGGGGCAGCCTATGCAGCAAGAACAAATGGTTGAGGCCCCAACACCTACTGAGCAACAAGCCCAACAGAACATACCAGCAGGTCAAGAGAAGACAGTAGATACTTTAGTACTCCAGACTCCACAAAAAGTGGAAAAAGGAAAGAAGAGAGACAGAGAGCATGAGACTCCCCTTACAACGTCCACTAATCAAGGGGAGAAAAGGCAAAGATTAAATCCCCTCTCTGAAGAAGAGATGCTTATGGGGCAATCGGTGATAATGGGCCCACCAAGCATGGAAGTATCCGCAAGTTCCTTTCAGCAGGAACCAGAGAGAAATTTTGGAGGAGAGGTCAGCTCCTCAAGCCACCAAAGAAAAGCAGAGGGGAGCATCAAACAACAGTTCACTGATATAAAAAGAAGAAATGAGCCACTCAGGCTCCAAATCTACAATCAGTTGTTGAATATGGTCCCCACAAATCAGCAGAGGCTCATGGCAGCCTATGACATTTCAGAAGGAAAAATGACCATGAGTCATTTCAGGCCCACCATGGTGCAGCCACAGTCAGCTGCAGATTAAATAAGAACCAACCTGGATGTTCTTGCAAAAGACATTCACTCTATGGACCAAATTGAACTCCATAAGCAAACGGGTGAAATGGTCTATGCAACGTTGGCAGACAAGACAATGTTAGCAAAAAGGCTGGAGAACAGCCTAAATAATACAGCTGCCCTACTAGAGTTGGAGAAGGAATCCTCCTTGGCCAAAGACAACAGGGTCAAGTCTTTGGAAGACATAATTATAGAGCTGGGGCATGACCCCAAGGATCCCAAAGTAATACAATCACTGTTGAATATGAGGGATGCAGACCTGGCAGTCCTAAGAAAGAAACTAAAGCTCCCAGCAACCATTCATCCCCAAACAGATGAAGTTGCTCAGGAGAAGCAAGAACAAGAAATAGCTACATTGCTGGTAGCACTGCACAAACAACTTGTGCATACAGAAGGGAGGCTGGAGGACACTAAGGCTGCACTACAGGCAGCCCTACAGCAAAAAGAGGGAGGTCAGACTTCTCAGCCCCCTCCACAGGTTATTAACCTTGAGGAGCCTCCAAAGACCACTCCTCACACAGAATCAGCAGCAGCACCATCCACATCAGTAGCAGCACCATCAACATCAAAAGCAGCAGCCTCTACAGGGAAAGCTCCAAGCTTGGACATGCAGAAATTGTTAAATGAGGTCCAGGCCCTAGAGGCCCAGATGATAGAACTAAATAGAGCCAAGGATGAATTGGCCAAATTAAATGAAAAATATGATAAATCAAAGCAGAATGTGGCTGAGAAAGGGAGAGAAATAAAAACTCTCAAGGAAAGAATCAAAGAGCTGGAGAAGGAGCTCACCCTTGACAAAGTGGTGGGTGAGATCAGAAGAGTTTTGTGGACCCACATTGGTCAATCAATAACGGACCAATGGCAATATATTGAAACCATTCATGAGTAAATGGAGCTCATAGGTAAAGCACAAAGGGAAGTGCATAGAGGAAGGGCATCTCTAGGCAGTATGCCTGAGGTAGCCAACAGATTGATCAATGTGCTAAATAATAGGACAGGCCCTCAGCTGGCAGCAATTGGGATCACCAGCAGGACAGAGACTATCCAGCTAGTTAAGAGGGTCCTCACACTGAAAATCCTGGTACAGACATTGGACAGAAGGAGCCAAGATATGCAAGCAGAGGTAAACAGGTTCATGGATAAGTTTGCTGCATTACAGGGCAGAGGTCTCCCCAGCTTGCTCAACAGTGCAGGAAAACTTCTATCACATGAAGTTTATGCTAAGAGGGTGAACACGTTTGCTGCAAATCAGATCAGCCAAGGATCAAGCAGCTCCCAGGATACAGGGCCAGCATCTGGTCAAATTCTCTATGACAGAATAGAAAATCTATTCTTTATTATGAATGAGATTAACCACCTGTTTGAAACGCCTCCAAATTTCTACAAGTACACAGAGGCAGATGAGACCATGGATGCAATTTTGAGGCATCAATTGCCTATGCAGGATTGGTGGGCCTCTATGATACAATTATTATTATAAACAAGAGGCTTCATCTGAATTTTGTCATCAAAATATATAAGTCATCACCTTCAGAAAGTTTTATACACATACTATGACAGAAAGGTGGAATGAGCCACCTCAGCATGAAGATTCAGCCACCAGGAACAGAAACGACAGCTACAAGTAGCAGGGCCGAGAAAAAAGCTTCAGCATGACAGAGCATAAAGACACATCATTCACATAAATCATCATTAAAGCAGAAACGCTCAACCGACTCACTCTCTTCCAAAGGTCAAGAAAAGGCCTGATAGCATTAAAGACCATTTATCTTACACTCAGACTAGCAATAAATTTCTTATCTGATATTTGTAAAAGTTGGTGAGCACAGTTAATGTATCAAATGACTCAGTACTGAGATATTTTGTAAGACCTATTGTATATATACCCCCTCGCATACACTGCCAAGGGGTTGGTGATTATTGTTTTTTGGTTGTTTCTCTTATGAAGAACTGAGAACTCGGCTATAACCTTCAGAAGGATGTGATTAATAAAGCTTGGAGTTTACAGGAACTGAGTCTTACTAGTGCTTGCTATGATTGGAACCATTGAATGCTACAGGATTCTAGTGCTATGATTTGATATAATAAGTTTTTCTCTATCTCTGTTAATTTTTCTGTTATTTATTTTAACTCATTCCTCTCACATGTTGGTCTGAATCTAGGAAAGAAAGAAAAAGAATAGCTCAGGATTTGTCCATGGAGACACCCTGATCTCAATCTAATTTCACTATAAATGTTTTCATAGCTTTCAGCTGTTTAAATTGGAATTCTTGATTGCTCCAATAAGCTCTGAATACCTCACAGTCACTATTTGGTAATTCATTTATGCTACTAAGTAGGGATTGTCGTTCAAATTCATGTCACACTATTGGTAAATCCATATCTCATTGTTTCACTCACTAAATTGGAAATTATATTAACAATAGCCATCTAGCCCTACAGTAAAACTTTCTCCATCACAGGCACCAGAACTATCTCATTTTTCTGACTCCATATGCCCAGTGGATGAGCACCTTCTGAACTCTTCATGCCCTTCTTACAACACAATTTCATCAACCAAAGTCTCAAACAGGAAACTGAAACTTTAAACTAGCCCAAGATACTCGCAAAGCATAGCTGAAACTTAACGAGAGAGCCCTCTCTGATTATAGATAGGCTAGGGTCTATAATCCAAAGGTTGGTTAGTGGTTACGCCGGCCGTATTCCTTTGGGAGTCATAGGGAACAACCAGGGTGTTAACAGATACATGATGAGATCCACATTACAACTTAAATATACAACTCGTGCTTTGAGTCGTAAAAACCTCTCCTCTGCAATATCATAAGGCATATTCACAGATTCATTAGTTATGACTAGGGTTTTCTGACTTTTGTCTTAGCTCATATAGATCCCCTAGAAATCCCCAAAATATACCCAAAGAAACCTATTTTGATACCAATATTATATGTAAACTACTATGGATATTCCATTAGACAATTCATCACACTAAATCTAATAAAACTATACTTTAAAAATTGAAAATCTATACTATTAGGGTTTTTTCCTCTTTAGTTTTTTGGATCTATAGATTATTATTTATTTCATATGCATGTAAATTAAAAATTATGTTGAAAATAGAGAAAAAAAAAACAAAAACTCATAAACCACATTTGACGCAAGATATATCATGGGAAACCCTTCAGAAGAAAACACAACTAGAAGGTGAGGTTGTTCTGCTCTCTTTCTCTAAATTGAAAACAATTGTGAGTACAAAGAAGTAACAACTATGGCCCATGGGCTAATATAGTGCATAAATCCTCTCTATGTTCTCTCTCCCTATCCCTCTTGACTTATTTTCTCATCCATGGAACAATATACACTTGAAAATAATGGAGCCCATTTTCCTCCTAGTGGCATGGTTGTAACACAACTCAATAGCACAATAAAAGTTAGCTTTGACCCTATCAAATATTAACCAAAGTTACAATATGGACTATTCTAGAGTATTATTAATTATAATAATTTAGTTATACCATTTTCCATGACTTATGGGGGCTGAAGTGGAATCCTCTTGAATTATGGTGGTGAAAACAAGAAGGGAAACTTCCAAGTGGCATAACTTTTGCATACAAACTCTGATTAAGGTGATTCTTGAATTGTTGGAAAGATATATGTATGTAGAGTAAGAAAAAATGGTGCAGTGCTACATCATTTGATGCCTCAAAATTATCTTGGAAGACTTAAAACCCTAATTTACCCTAAAATTTACATCATTTGATGCCTCAAAGTTCTCTTGGAAGACTTAAAACCCTAATTTACCCTAAAATTTACATCATTTGATGCCTCAAACTTCTCTCGGAAGACTTAAAACCCTAATTTACCCTAAAATTTACATCATTTGATGCCAAAAAATTCTCTTGGAAGACTTCAAAACCCAATTTTGCAAACTACATCTTGTCAGTAAAAATGGTTTCGTGAGTTGATTCCTCTACTCTTTCCACACATAAAGCATCAAGATGGATGAAAAATAATATAATGGTACAATCTGGATCAACACTGGGGGAATAAAGTCACATCACATAAATTTAAACCAATCATAAACTTGATTAGTGAAATTTAGTAAATAGAAAAATAAACTTAGTTTTAAAAGAAAATCCAAATTAATATGGAATTTCAAAAAAATGAACATCATTGTAAATTTGTTTAAAGGTTAATTCACAAGGGGAATTTTGGGCATGGTATCGCATTTGAAATGTATTAATATTAGGTCATTGTAGTTTAACATGTAACCAAAAATTATAGGCTGTAATCAAATAAGTGACTAATAAAATTAAAATTAATGATAAATAGTACAAGTGTAATTACATGGTTATCATTATAAGAAAGACAAGTTCATCATATGTCTTTATGAATATATAATAAAATCTATTAGCCAATTTTAAATGAAAATAAATAAAATATTTCTATAGAAAACATGCAATCTAACTAATAGACAAAATGGTTTTTTTCAATGCATTTTTTATGGTTAATTTTAACTAAAATCCAATAGAGATTTTTAAAAACTTGAATTCGAGTTGTTTTATTTGTAGAATTAGAATTCCTTATAGATTTTTTTAAGTGTTGAATCCATTTATTCGTTCAAAAGTATATTTTAAACAACAAAAAATCACAAACATGCTTGAAGTTGTATCGTTAGATTCTGATGAAAATGATCATTTCATATATAAGTTAGACTATGCCCTATTGATAAATATTCCTCATTCCCCCATACAAGTTTTTCCATATGGATTACTGATTAAATTTATCTTAAATTTTTTAGTGTAATAAATAGTATTAATCATATTTATTAATTAAATCAAAGTATAATAGTTTAAAAAAAACTAAGCTTCAAGAGTTTCAGTGGATACAATGCTTTTTTTTGGCTACAGGGACAGATCGGGTGGGTATCTACCTTCTCTTCCACCCCATGCTCTAGATATCACAAATTTTAAATCAATTGACACAAATGGGTCATGTTACTAGAAGGAAAATCCTTCTTGTTTTGTCGAGAAGCTTGAAGAAATTCCGAAGGTCGAGGTTTTTATGCCATAGTTAGGAGCACAGTCCCAAAAACTAGTTGAATGTGACTTGGTAGGTCATTCCATGTGGATCAAGGCCTCCCCATGTTCTATGAGTTTGTGGGTTGAAAAAAATTGGAAACCCATGATCAAGATTTTTGTCACTTCAACTTTCTATGGAAAAGGTTTCTTAACCTTCATTTTTTACAATAAGGATGATCGGGACCTAATATTTTGATGGGGGCCTTACTTCATAGGGGCGAAGGATTATATCTAGACTAATGGAGCTTGGATTTTAACCTTGAAAATGATGTTCCATCTTCCATCCATGTTTTTTTAAATCTCCATTTTTTTCCCTTGCATTACTAGAATGATACTACTTTCAGAAATCTCGACAAGGCACTTGGGAAATATATTGATCAAGCCAAGCCACTAGAAAGGATATTCTCCTATGAAAGGATATGCATCGAGATAGAACTAAATAAGGGGATCCCACCAGTAATAACCTTAAATCTAGATATCTAGACCCATATCCAGGAGGTTGGCTACAATCAACTTGGTTTTAAATTCAAAGTTTTCCATGAATATGGCCACTTCGCAAGAAGCTACAAAATGAAGCAAGAGGAGATTCATAAATAGGGGAATGAAGGAGAACGATGGCAAAAAAAAAAAAAGAGGATAATAAGCCCAACTAAACAACATAACAATGATATCATAATCAGAACAAAGGGAATGGACTAGATTCCCTGAAGAGATCCACTATGGGTAGAGGGAAGGATCTAGTAAAGGCGAAAATGAGAAAAATAGTTTCTTCAAGGCTCTTAATTCAGTGAATGAAGAAGGATAAATTCTTGAAACCAATGTACAAATTCAAGACTAGGGTGTGAAATAGATAAAAATGATGAATCCATGCTACCATTAGAAAATGATCCAATATTAAAAAGAAAACAATGGAATCTTCCTTGAAAGAGGAACAATTCCTCTCCCTTAAAAGATCCAAATTGGGGCCTTCCTTTTTGAGCTCAACTGATGAGAAGTCAAAGGTAGGGAAGGAAAAATATTTATAAAGGCTCCAATGGAAGGTTGGTTGACATGTCAATAGAGAGGTAAGGCACAAAGAAAAAGATAAGGATAAGGAAATGGGAACATGGTTAATATTCGATCCAAAACTAAAGGGATATAACAATACGAGAAGGGGAAACTTAGTCCCTCGGTAAGGGGCTACTCATACAAAAAGTAAGTAATGAGGGTCCTCTCCTAGAATTTCAAGGTATTGAAGTTGGAAAAAAGGATGAAAGAAGTGAAATATCTTATCAATATGGCCATAATAGACCATCAATTATCCCTTAATGGAATCTAATGACTCAAAAATTAACTTAACCTAATGAAGATTACCTCATTGGGAAATGGGAGGCCCTAGAGGCCTACAGGAAACTAGAAGAGATCTATGTTATGTGGGGAGGTCAAGGACATACAAATTAACCCCTCAAGGTAATCGTTCATAGTCATCAATGAACTTCCTTATGACTCCAACAGGTTCATAGTCATCAATGAACATCCTCATGACTCTGGCAGGTCCATATTCATCAAGGACTTGATTATCAATTAGTAGTTTTATGTCTTGTGAATGTTTTTTTTTTTGCTAGAGTAATTCTATAAGGTGCACACCTATAGAAACCCCATTTTTGTCACTCATAATATGATCCTCAAGAAATTTTACCATATATTTTGGATAAGAGTAAAATTATAGAACCTCTGAAGGAGTTTCTATGTAATTCCTAATGTGTTTTCCACAAGCCAAGTGCAAATTTATATAATATCAATACTCTTTTCAGTTAAAAAAATAAATTAATATATGTACTATTGTATTTATTTTAAAAATATATTATTAATGGAGTATAGTTTCAATGGATATAATAATTAAAAATATATTTCCATTTAATAGGTTACATGCTCAATAGGGAAAGAGTATGTATACCTCCATAATCAAAACCCTACATGGAGGGAGTCCTTTATTTCACAAACAAGAGGTCAAATCCCTTATTTAACCATGACCTTTAAATTACATTATTACCAGTCTAGATCCATTATAACTCTAGATATATGAATCATCGAGAGGGATCAAAATCTATTTTCATTTTAAAAGAGGATTGTATTTCAAGAGATTTGATCCCTCTTGGCGCTTAGTAGTTCCAGAGTTAACATGGATCTAGGTTGGCTTTAATAATATAATATATTTTTAGTTTTTTTTTGTGCCTCAATTTACTTTTATTTTGTTTGTTAACTATTTTTTATAAATTAATATAATTTAATATATTATAGTAATTATGTAGAAAATTTTAAAATAATATATAAATATTTATTTATGTTTTTCTATGTAATTTTTACTTGTTGAAATTTTAATTGTAATTAATAAAAAATAATTATATTATACTAATTGTTGTACCTACTAATAGATGAAATGGCTTTTTGGTGGAAATACAATTTTTTAGCAAGATTGTGATTTCTTTTTTTTAAAAACATTTTTATGCAATAAATGTTTTTGGAGCTAAGAACCCTAAGGCATTGATCCTTGCAAATTAACACTAAAGGTATTTATATAATTATATATAATATATAATATATATATATATATATATTATATATATATATATAATTATATATTTATATATATATAATATATTTATATTTTTATATATATATTATATATATATATATATAACATATATATATATTATTTCGACTAAATTTTGAATAAAATTGATAAAACAATTTTTGAATAGAACCATTTCATCTATTAATAAGGTTGCCCAAGCTTAATTCATAATCTTGATTTAAAAATGTCATAAGCTTCCCTGTTCCCAACCCATCAGGATGTTTGATCACCAACTAGAGGGAAAGCTTCAACCAAGGCTTTCTAGACAAAAGATCTTGTAATATGCTCATCAACATATATAAACCAATCAGGCATTGACATACTAGAGAAATAATTAGTCTCATGACTTTGAGCCATAAGGATGTCCCTCTCGTCAGGGGCCACAAATTCCTGCATGTTGGAGTTGTTAGTGTCAGCCTTGTCTGCCTATCACTGGTGATCAAATATTCTTTTACCAAGCCTGTCAGGAGTCTCAAGATCAAATTTTATCATGTCATTAGGTTTATAGAGTAAAATTTGGTCATTGGTTAGTTTGTCTAGGAATTTTTTCATTCTTTTGGAAAAATCACACATGTTGGTTGCATACCTCACTCAGATAAAAGTATCATAATAAAAAGGATGTTTTCATTATATAAGTCATCATCATTACAATTCCACTCAGTCTCATGTCTTGATTAAGTCATTAAGGTTTCAAGGTCCATCATCATCATGTATAAATCCAACACTGAATGAATCATGATAAGCAGCTCTTTGACATAAGTTTGATGAATTTTCATAATTTCTTCATTATTTCAATCTCAAAGGCTCCAGAAGAAGAAATTTCATTATTCAAAAGGTAAAAAGCAACTCAAGTTTCAACTCTCCAAAGTGGATCAGTTTTAAAGGTGAGAAATCATTTTTTGAAAAGGTATGTGGGGCCCATTTTTATTCAAAAGGGAACTTGCCTATAAAAACCCAAAAGGTCCCCAAATCATTTCATTTTCCTTCTATTTTCCTTTATTCATCAAGCTCCCCCCTCGATTAGTGAAAAAACCACAGGTTTCTAGGAAAAATTGGTCAAAAATTGTAGGAGTTCCGCTTCCAGAGACTACGTTGTGCTTTTGAGGCTAGCGTTACGCTTATGGACACTGCATTGCACTTCTAGACATTGCATTGCGTTTGTGCCAGAGTAGCTCGAAACCTTCCAAAATTCACCCAAACTCAAATTTGAAGCTTGCAAAATAGCTTTTTGCTAATCGAAGCTTGTCTACAAGTAAGTACAACACTTTCCTTACCTTTTTCCTTTAGCAAGATGAATTCATATGCAAGATCTCTTCATCTATGGTTTTAGGTGAATTTTTTATGTTATAAGCTAGGGTAAATGATGGTTTGTATAGTTTTGATATTATAAACATGAAAGTCTTCCATCTCACACCTCTGTACATGTTTAAAATAAATTTTGACTCACTAAATAGCCTATAAATCATCAAATTACCTCACCTATAACTAAACCCTAGCTCATCCCTAGAAGTTTGGGTAGATTTCCTAGAAGCTCTATTTTTCAATTTCTCATAGCCACTCATTTCCCTCATTTCATCTCATTTAAGCTTCAAGGGTTTCTTTCATTCCCTATTCATCTTATAGAAATTTTCCTACCATTATTTCCATTCCTCAAACCCCTCATTTCATATTTTCACTCATTCCTCATTGTTTTTTCCATTTTCCTGCTTCTAGGATTTCTACCATCATGGGGGGATATTCTTCACCATAGAGGAAAAAACACCATAAAGGAGAAAAAATTCTCAGATATGAACCTACCAACTGCAATGAAATCAATTCATCACCCTTCATAAAGCAGTGTTTTGAAGATGTAAATTGTCTAGGGTTTTGCAAAAGGGTGTGTGAAGTAGGTTTTCATGAACAATTGACAGATTGGATCACCACTCATTTAAAAGGTGAAAGGGTTATCATAGCTAGGTTTTAGTTTAAATTTTTAGTGTTTGATATTTCACTTGCTACAGGGATACCTAATCATGGAGAATATTGGTTTAAGGGCATGAATTTGGATCTTGAACATTACAAGTCCTTCTTGAAAACACCCTACAAGGAGACTCATACACACATCATCCCATTTAGGTACCTGTTGGAGAAGTTTGCTCCATTAATGAAGGTTGTCATGAAATTTTTCACATGTGAGGGAAGGTTCTCTATATTGTATGCCTATCACATCAAGTTTCTAAAGCACTTCACAGCTCAAAAACCTCTCAACATGTGCAATTGTCTGTGTAGAATCTTGTCAAAATGTTTGAGAAGGTACAGGTGAAAAAAAAAGAACACTATCCTAGTATTTTTCATCATATCTTGATAAAGATTGTAGCTCTCCATTAGCGTACAGAGAAAAACATGACATGGTATTATTTCATGGAAACAGCCTTGAAATGGCATGAGACTAATGTTTCAGTTCAACATTCAAAGATGCTAACACAGCAGATGGAGGTAGGATCATCAAGCCAAACAGTGGAGGTTCCTAAAGCACCTAGATCTGAGGTGACTAGAATGTATCAAAGAGGAAAAAGGCTTGTGTT
The DNA here is from genome assembly GCA_000404065.3 of Pinus taeda. Classification (NCBI taxonomy): domain Eukaryota; kingdom Viridiplantae; phylum Streptophyta; class Pinopsida; order Pinales; family Pinaceae; genus Pinus; species Pinus taeda. The sequence continues at coordinate 56,670 of APFE030234086.1, forward strand.
TACTTCTCATGTTGAGAAAGGGGCCAAGCCTTATACATCAATAAAAGGGGGATCACAGGTACATGATAAAGACTTGATTGTGCATGAATTTGAGTTGGTGGATATGGAAACAGAAAATGAGCCTTCAAACATGCAGCAGACTATCAAAGATAAAGATTCTCAGATAATAGAACTCATCGTAAACATGGTAAGGGCAAGGTTTGTTATCTCATTCTTAGAACAAGAAAAAGGTCAGTTGAAAGCTAGGCAACTTATCACGAAGAAATAGCAAGCTAAATTGTTGCAGCAAGAAGGAAAAAAAAAAAAAAGTATTGGAGCCCAATGAACCTAAGGAAACTGAAAGACAAAGCAAGAAAAAGAGGCCAAAGACCAAAGGACTCAAGAAGGCATTGAAATAGGAGAAAAAACACATTTTGCTAAATGAAGATCTAGACATGGAGGACATAATTGCCTTAGAGATTAACAAGGATAGGGAGTATTGGTTAGAAAAGGTCAGTTACCACTTGGAAAAGCTTCTTTACAAAGGCAACAGAGATAACCAACTACTTAGGATATGGCACATCAATATCAGAGCAGAAATATGATTTGTAACATCAAGCTCAAACAATTGGAAAACAAGCTCAAAGAAACCCTAAAAGACCAAAATGAGAGGGATAAATTAGAGATGCTTGTTGAAGCATCCATGAGGGCTTAACATACATCATTTTGTAACTCATGACCAATTTTGAAGGAATTCTGAGCATTTTTGTTTTTTTTTGTTATTTTGGTGCCTAATTCAGAAATATGGCTAGGCGTTGCACTTTTCTTCAGGCATCCAAATGAAAAATGGTTTGCAGTTTTAGAAATATCATGGCATCCTCTAAAACCCCATTTCATCATAATTCTCAGAGAGGGCCTAAATGTTGAGAAAAAGGAGAAAATGGAGTCAAACCTCAATATTATGCCCCTCTTTTTGACAAGCGGTGTGCTTCTAGATACACCTTGGGAGAATGAATTTTGGAAGGCGTTCCCATGGGTCATTTTCAAAAATTCAAGGTGTTATGGAAACTAGACTAGAAAATCTAGTGGAACATGCTTTTAGATATTCATTTGGACCTTAAGAAGGCACCCTATAGTGTGTGCAAAGTTGGCATTGCGCTTCTGCAAAATTTTGTGTTTTTCATTTAAATTTCACTGTGTAAATTTCCTCGTTTTCAGTTTGAGTTAGTCAAAGTCAAAAATCTTGATGTAATTGAAGTTAGTTCAAGGTTATATGATGTAAGCATGAATAAATAGACATGAAATGTTGTTTTTATTGTTTATTAGGCCTCATTAAGGAAGAAAAATCCAAAACAAAGTCTACAAGAAGTGTTTGTATTTGACCTTCTCACACTCACCTATTGGTTGAGAGAATCTTGGAAACGGTTCCAAAACCTAGGAATTCAAATACTAAAGGTGGGGAAGTGGTTCAATTGATTCTATATGTATCATTTCTCATTCAGAGAGAAGGATTGGACTTTTGTGGAGAATGCTTGTATGTTTATGATCTCTTCAGATAATACAGGAGCAGTTGCAGCTATATTTCAAGAACTCTAGTTCAGTGAGTCTATGGTGTTTTTTTACTCTTTCTATTAGTTTCTAATGGATAAATCATCTCTCTTTACATTATTTATCTTCTTCCTAAGAATATCCTTGCAGTTATATAGACAAGAATATTGAATTTAAGCTCCGTTTATATGGAATTCATACTTGTGTTTCCTTTCTTCTAAAGCTAATGAATTCATGCTTTCACATGCTCATTGGGTTCTTTTAAACTCACAAATCTACACTATTACAAAAACTCTAAGTGCACCATATTACACTAATATCTACCTCCTATTTATACTTGGCTCTACATACTTGAAGCCTAGACCTAATTACCTGCTCTAAACCCTTGTCCAGCAAACTTAAAACCCTAAATTCACAAATACTCAAATCAAACTTATTTATCTAGCCTAAAACCTTTTTCTTCATATATATTCATTGACAAATCCATTGATAGATCTCTCTCTATCTTAGTAGGGCTAGCTACTAATCTTAAAGTGGTTCGAGTTTACCTCTTTCTATCTCCTCCTCAGCCTAGGAAATTGTAGAGAATAACAAGAGCCTAGGAAAAAAGATGAATCTCCTTTAGTCCCCAACCTTTGATCTATTTTATATCTATTATATGAGACCCATTTACTGGAATAATACCTTTACAATCGCTAGAGCCTATCCAAAGAAATATTAAGTAGGTCTTATGGATCTGATTGAGGACACATTTAGGAATACATTCAATAGAGTTCCAATATACTGGAATTATTCCCAATACTTATTTGAACAAAACCAATCACCCACCCCTAAATAAAAAATAGTTCGACCATCCCAATATTCTCCCTTCAACTTTCCTAGAAATCCATGATGAGTCATCTTTGCAATATTTCTGAGGTTTCAAATGGAATCCTAAGTATTTAATGCCATGTTTCAGTGCTTTCAAAAGAAAGGGAAATATTTCTTGGGCCCGCAGCATAACCTTTGCAGACCATCCATTGAATATAATACAATATTTAAAACCATTAATTTCCATACATATTATTTTCATAATAAGTCCAAAGAAATCTTCAAGGATGAAAAATCTTATTGGAAACCTGAAGAATGGGTCATCTACAAGCATCAAATGAGATATAAATACAAAAACCTAAGATTTTGACTCCTCCAAAAATCCCCCTACTATGATACTTTATCATTAGGTGATTAAAAATTGTCAACTATAATAAGGAAAAGGAGAGGTGAAAGTGGAAATCCTTCCCTTATACCCCTACAAGTAGTGAAAAAACAAGAGGAAGACCCATTAATCACAACCATCAAGGAAATTATATCGATCATGCATCTCATGATCCAATTAACAATACTAATTCTAAATGAACACTAATACAAGAAAAGTCCAACTCACTCTGACATAAGCCTCAGAAAAGTCTAGTTTCAGGATTATCACTTTTTTATCATCCTTCTTAACCAAATGGAAGACCTCATAGGAAACAACTACTATATCATGAATATTCTACGAGTAAAGGAATCTAAATTGTTCTTCCAATATGAATATACTAATAATTAATTTGATTCTAACTGCAATTACTTTGGAAATTAATTTTTATATATTAGATTGCAATAGGAAATTGGTCTATAGTCGTCAAATGATGATCCATCTTGATTCTTTGGAATGAGGCATATGAAGGACAAAGTGAAATAAACGAGGATTTTACCTGAGGCTTGGGATTCTTGCACTACCTTGATGAGGTCCTTTTTTAAAAGTCATAATAACCCTAATAAAATTCCACCAAGAAACCATCAAGGACAAGGCTTTTTCCCCTCTACATTGAGGAAAGAAATGCCCATATGTCCTACTATGTGACGACCTCATACAGGTGAGGATTCATTTCCTCATTTACAATTTTAGGAATTTTTTCCATGATCTAAACCTAAACAGGAACACAAGAAATTACAGATATAACCGTAAATACAAAGATGTATCACAAATAACACTTCATTTCATTAATATCAACTACTGAAATATGCTTACAAATAGATTGGAAAATAAACTAGCTCGGACGATGGTAGCTTATCTCTGAGAAGAGATGTGGTAGCTACATGTCTTTGAACTGTGTTACAACTTGGCTCAAAGGCCTATTTATTATTAAGAAACAATGGAAAATTGTAAACATCAAAAAACCTAACCCTAGTAGATGAATCGCCAAAACTATGCACCCTGTTTGGATAAAATTGGTACATCAACTTCCTAGGATCATAAGTTTGGCATATGATCTCCATTTGACACATGCAATACCTCGTTAGAAATATCTATTCGAGGAATACAACTTTCAAATGGAAAAAAGCGTCATTTAGGGCCTCAAAATGGCTCTGGAAGTTCAAGACCTGAAAAAGTGCCAAAAATAGTAAATTATGCTACAATTAAGGAAACTAAAAAATTGAAAGAGACAGTGGTGGGGGTCCAAGTGTAATACGCGGGTGGCCACCAACATTCACCTGGACCAGTTCTCCCACCTTAGGAAGTAATGGTCCCCATTATGTTGAGTACCTCCATGAGATGGGAAAACTTCTGTTGAACTTGGTTCTTGGTAAGCCACTTACCTTGGTGAAAGAGCTGGTTAGATTTGACAACGGTTCTTGGTGAGCCACTTGCCTCGGTGAAAGAGCTAGTCAAATTTGACAACCCAATATATTTGGATCATTTGCTAGTGAGTGTTCTTGATCTATGTGTCCATAATTTGAAATCTGGGTTTAACTCTATTGGTATGAGTTGTTTTGCAATGTTTGATGTGTCCAATAATGGTGGGAAGTATGGTCCAAGACGGTCCACATTGAACACTAGGTGCAAGCCAAGGAATGGGGGAATTTTAAGCTCAAAATAATTGTCTCCCACAGCCTTGGTAATGGTGTATGAATCATATTAGAGTGTTCTGAGCTTTTGATGGGCTTCGGTAAGACCTTCTTTCTGCAAATGAAACCAAACTTTGTCACCCACCTAAAACTTATATGGCACCCGATGTTGATCATGTCGTTTCTTGTACTTGTCATTTAACTTCTCCAAGATTTTGTGAGCCTACTGGAGGATGTGTTGTATGTGTTCAATAAATATGGTCACTTTATCAACCTCAGACAATATATGTGTGGATTATGTTTGTGTACTCACATGAGACATGGCAACATCAATCAAACACATTGGTTGAAATCCCAGACCTACTTGAAAGGGACTACGACTAGTCGAGCTATGGAGAGCTCTGTTATAACTGTGATGCACGTAGGGAAGACTCCCATCCCAGGTTAGTGGATGCTTGGAGTTTTACATGTGGGATATGTGCACTATCATCCTATTGATGACCTTCATCTGGCCATCAGTCTGAGGATAAAAGGCAGTCGACTTGATGATCTTGGTGTCTAATAGTGTCCAAAGGCTTGACCAGGATGTGCTAAGGAACTTGATATCCCGATCTGATATAATGGTTTCGGGAATCCCAAAATGTACCCAATACTTGTTCAAAGAATAATTTGGGAGTGTCCTTTGTTGTGATACTTTTCTTGCAGGCTGACAACATAGCCATCTTAGAAAATATGTCCACGACCACAAATACACAATCATTACGATGATTGGTAGAAGGGAGGCTAGACATATAGTCCATGGAGACATATTCCCACAACTAGATGGGAGTAGGAGGAGGAGTGCACATGCCTTGCTTCTTGATGGTTGGCTTGGCGATGGCACAGGTAGTGTCAGATCTGATTAATTTCCCAACATCCGTCGAATTTTTGGCCAATAAGAGTACCTTTGTAGTACATCCATAATTTTATCCACACCAAAGTGTCTTACGACATGACTATAGTGCGCCTCCTAAATCAGCTTGTCACACTCGCTTGAAGGAACAAAAAGGTGGCCTAGGTAGCATAATAATGCAACCTAGAGGTGGAAATCAGGAACTTGCTTTCCATCTACTAGAATTTGGTATGTGGAGGCAAAATTTGGATCATTTTGTATAGTTGTGGCCATCCAGAGGTCTCATGGCCACAAGAGTTGAGAACAATAGTCAGTGCTACAACTGGGGGTTGCCTCAGGCAGTCTACAACATGATTGGGGTAACCCTTTCGTACTTAATGTTAAAGTGGAATTGTTGCAGATATGTAGACCACTTCTTATGGAAATCATTTTGTAACTTCCCTTGTATCTATATAAATTGAATAGGTTGGTGATCGGTGTGGATGATCATCTCCCTCCCCATAATGTAATGCTTCCATTATCAGCAAGCCTACACGATAGAATACATCTCCTTATCATAAGTGGAAAATTTATTAATTGTATCAGAAAGTATCTCACTATGATAGGCCATTGGATGTCTACCCTAGGTGAGGATTGCACCAATAGCATAGTTGGAGGCATCTGTCTCAATTTCAAATGGTTGTTGCAGGTCTGGTGATCCTGGTTGACTCAACTCTTAGATTTAGCCAAAATCTTTGTCTTCCGTGATGTAGTTAGAATTGCATTTTATAAGAGCATAAATGAACATATATGCATTCTTAAAAAAATGGAAACATAATTACAATCAACAAATCATAGACATGAGACATTGATAACAAAGTTCGTCTAGTGTGGACTACATCTTCGAGTCGGTATCAAGATGGTGTTTGTCGCTTCATTTAGTGCTAGAAATGGTGAAGATGTACATGGACTATTTTTTATATCATACAAGGACATGTTCCCTCATGAGTGGCAAAGTCTCTCCGTGATACGTTTCATTACAGGAACTATCACTCACAATAGACCTCCTATCAGCATGACATAATCATACACATGTTGACAATGAGTATCTCGCCATCATGGCATCAAAGGATCTCATCCAAAACACCCATGGTGACAATGAGTATCCCTCCATCATGGGAACAAAGGGATATCAATCAAAACATACATAAAAATCCATGATGAATACATCTCACGTGAAATAGACACAAAGATTCTACATCATACATCAAGAAGGAATTGAAACAACATAGTACATGTCACAGCAAATGATTAAAGAAATACATGAAAACAACACTTCATATACCTCAACTTTCATGTTAACTGAAGAATAGAATACTCAACTATTGGATCTGAATGCACCATCGAAATCATGGCATCGCATGGCATAATATTGATTGTCCACACTCTGAAATCTAACACTGTCACTCCAATCTGGAAAATGGCCAAAAACTAGAAGGTTCAGCTATAACAACTGACTGCACCACCGAATTTGTGTCATAGAGAGGTGTAAAATTGACTATCCATTCGTCGAATTCTAACACCAACAAAATCTGGGCCTGAAGGAATCTTTTAGATTCCCCCGTGATTCTCTAAATATTCCCTCCTCTAGGTTGAATAGAGATCTGCAACTCAAATCAGAAAACTGATCTTGCCATTGAGATTTGTGTGAAATTCTGAGAAGAATGAGTATAAAGTTGGCTACGCTCTAGATTTGGGAAATTTCAACCCCCAAGGAATCTAGAAGATTCCCTTAAGATTCTTTTATGCTAAAAATCTGGAAATCTGCTACTCAAAAGGCAAATTCAACCTCGCCATTGTGTTCCCTGTGAAAATATGAGAAAACTCACTGTAAACGTGATTACATTCTGACAAAAATAATTTTTACCTCCCAGGGAATCTTTTTAGCATCTTGATTCTCTACAAAAATTATATCTCGAAAGTGTGCCATCATGGTTGTGCCTTTGTGGATTGTGTCCTAGTTCCACTACTCATCCGTTTCTCCATTTACCATTCTCTGTTTAGTGCCTCCATTCTCCTCAGTGCAAATGAGTTGAAGGCTTAAATATATTTTTGTGGGTAGATATTTCCAAGGAAGTGCCACTGGCGTGTTGGTTAAGGTGGAGCGTTCAAGGTGGGGAGGTCGGTGGATCAAATCCCAACCCCTCCAAAAATATACAGGCAATTTTTTTGACATAATCATTAAATATTATAGCTTTGGGTGTGTGTTTTAAGAGAAGGCACTGTTTTTGTAATGGTTTTTTTTTTGTGTAGTGCCACATAGGGCCACTAGGTGGAAGTGGGCCTGGCGGGTTCAATCCCTGTCGGCTCCACAATTTAATGCGATGTGCATGAGTTGGGGCATATGGTGGTTGGGTGTGGGCCAGATCTAATGGAGGTGGCCTGCCCACCCCGGTTTCTTTTTAAAGTGTTATAACAATATGCGGTTATATAAGATGTTGTGTGGTGGTTGGGGCCGGTAGGGGTCATGACTTGTCGGCGCGTTTAAAAAATAAAATTTATTTTTAATATATGCATGGTTTGGGAGGGGAGCGGCGGGGGTCATGGCCCGCCACCCCATTACATTTTTTTTTTCATTTTTATTAATAATGGGTCATTTTTTATTTTGTCTAATATAAGGGATATTAGACAAATTAAAGAGGCAACAATTTCACCCGCTCTCGGGAGCTAAGTTCCCACTCTGGTTGATGGTGAATTTGTAGGACACTTAAACCTGGCCCACTGCCCAACTTTAACCACACCTTTGACTGGCTTTATGTCCTCTATACGAACTCGGATTTGAGCGTCATTCACATCGTTGGAATCAAGGTGACGAGCACTTCAACCTGGTGCTAGTTTATGATCGATCTGACCACGTTGAATTTTGACCCTTTCTGAGTCCTCTTGGGCTTTCTGCGTGTGTTTGGAGCCACCTGGATCAATCCTCCCCACTTAGGATCTTTTGGTCCTATGGTGCAGGTAAATTCTTAGTGTGGACACAAACAATTCCTCTAGCTTGAGAGAGCGGATCTAGCGACAAACAAACAATCTATGGAAAACTTTCTTAAGCTAGAATCAAATAAGAGGGCCTACCTCTTAGAATGCTATTCCACTTGGTGATGATCCTGCTTCCTTCTTCCAGATACATTCCATTTCCTTCCTTCAAATACCTGAAACAAGAAAACAAACAACAACAACAAACGTGATATCATACAAAATTCATTTAGCCTACTTAACAGGTCAAGGAACATTAAGCCATCAAATATAAGATAACACTTCAATGTAGGAAATCAATCAATAATTGTATTCATATAAGTTCAGAGAGAGATTACAACCAATACCTTGATGTTGTTGGTCTCCTCCGATGTATCCTAGTTCCCACACTTCTGCTAGCATCTCATGGATATCCCCAACAATGGAAGTTTTAATGCCTCTCCCCTTTAGTCTCAAACCAAACCCAACACACTATTCTCCCTCAAATATAAACTAGAAAGCTACAGGCTATAGATGTCTTGCTAATTATTAAAGCTCCAAAAATACCAATACTGAAACTAGTGAAGCTTATAAAAGGATGGGTTTATATAGCTTGGATAGAGAGGAGATGATTCCTCTAGAAGGCTTTATCTCTTGGGTTGATTCCATCCTAATAGGGGAAAGGAGACTAAACTGACTTCCTTGGCTCCATCTAGCCCAACCATTTACCAGACTTCCGTTATGAAGATTCTAGACCTAAACGCTTTGTATTTAAAAAAATTGCCAAAATAGGATCAACACGATTGAGAAAAGGCTCAATAGCACCGTACAATGCTAGTCTTGGTTTTAATATCTGCAAATCGGCGAGAGGAGGAAACAGGTCATTAGCATTGGTCTTGTAAACTAAGGTAAAAGGAATATTCTCGGGAAATGATGCAAAGGGGAATTATTCTGCTCATGAAGAGGGACATACTGGGAGTTTCTTCATGATGGGAAAGCATGTAGGGTTAACTGTAGAGGTCCTCCAATATCGTGGACAGGGAGTACAGGGACAGTGAAAAATGTTGTGTAATAGATTCCCCTAAGGCATGAAGATCGAACTAGAGTGAGGGGTGAAATTCCTTACAAGTAGATGTAGGGAACTAGAGTCTGTAATCAGAAAACCTGCAAACAAGCATAGATACATATAAATCACTGAAAAATCTAACAAATGATACATGAATCATGGTATGGACGCAGCCATCGAGAGAATGATTGTGTAAATGGATCCAAGGCATGGGCACATCCATCCAATAGATAGGATCATGTCGAAACCAAGGTATGGTAGCAACCATCCAATAATGAGAAGGATCACATATACTAACTCATGGTATGGTCACAGCCATTCATCTAAAAGAGACATGTATATCAACATGATCAGGTCACATCGCCTCGCAAAGTAGACTTGTATAATCTAAGCCCAGGGTCTTGCCCTCCAAACGACCTAATCAAAGTACAAATCCCAGCATGTGAATGAATGTGTTGAAGTTGAACATGCTAGAAAGTTGCTTGATTACCGGTCAATGATGTGAACCGTTAACAAGCGCGAGAGAAACCAACAATAATGACAATGGCTCTCAAGGTACTTGTAGCACAGTTTACAGAATGTAAATAAAGGAACTGAAGTTGAACAACCGTGAAATCACCCGATCAAAAGCCAATGATGTGAACTTATTTTCGAGTGAAAATAACTTACTATTAGGGCATACGAGCTCTAAGGTCCTGGAAGGGAGTCTCTTGGCCAGCTTCCTGGATAATGATTTGAAGTCGACATGAAGCAACAGTGTCGAAGTAGGGCCATGATGTATACCACATCATCAACATGAGACAAAGGGATGCAATGATTTTAGATGATATAGAGAATCAGGAGTAAGTGTAACTATAGAGGGACTAACTCTTGAACATATCAACGACATGACTCTAGTTTTTGGGAGCTTTTGGATCCATGAGATCGATGGTCATGATGATGTAGCAAAGATCAAATGGAAGGAAAAAATGAATGTCGCAACACAGGAAGTTCAATGATGAAAAGGAAGATATCCCAACCTGACACGAAGTAGAAAGTGTCATTTTCAAGAGCGAGTTGCTGAAACGACTGATAGAATTTCCAATTTTCCCCCACCATTTCTGGTAGGTACCCCAATTATTTTTTATCGCAAGATTGAAGGGGATAGAATGTGCTTGCATGTAAGTTCATCCTTTGACAAATCTAACCTAGTAAGTTTAATGAGCCCTAGGAAGGAGAAGCTCATGTTTGTCATGGGAAAGAATCCAATGTCATTTAATGTTTTAACGAGTTCGAAAAAGGTGTAACTCGATATCTTTTCATATTTAGAGAGTTTGAAAAATACACGAAAAAGAAAACTCGACATGGTCCCTTTTCGTATATTTGTGTCTCTCGAGCCTAAAAATGTAGAAAATGATACTTGAAAGAACCACTTGACCATTTCAGTCAAGGAGTACCTTTTTCATAAATAGTTTATCCCAACCCAAAAAAGGGGGAAACGTATACTAGGTAAACAACATTTCGTAGCCTTTAACGAGTTCAAAACAACAAGAGCTCGGAAATATTTTCTTGTTTAAAGAATCAGAAAAGAGATGGAAAGCGGATGCCCCATTTTTATTCTCTTTTACGAGTCAAAAAGGGAAAAATACTCGCCAATCTTTTCATTTGATTTTTACGAGTCGAGAAAATAGCTTAAACGTGACTCCAATACCATCATCAGTAATTAGTCACTTGTCGTTGCACAAAAGGTAAATGCATTATCCAATTCCTGAGGAAAAAATAGGTCAAAAAATACATTTAAAACCCTAATAGTTCATGAAAAATGAATAAAGGGAGGAAAAAGTGATTAATTTTTACCATTTTACCTTGTGTGGAGAACTTTTCACCCATTTCTTCCCTAGTTTTTCATGAGAAGATTGCAGGAGATCCAAGAGGCCATTTGGAAATTCGTCAGTTGCAGATAAGAGCCAAGACCTTTAGCTTCATTTTGATGCTAACTTTTCTTGTTTTTAACTGTTTTTTGAATTTCTTGGGGATAATTTAGCAAAAAAAAATCTCCCTCGATCGACGCAATTTCTAGGCACGAGAACACACCAATTGGGGGTTATCAACACTGTCAAGCGCGTCGTTGGTGCTACTATTTTAAAAACAGTTGCACCGATGCCATGAACACAAATTCTTCAAGTTTTTTCCCAATTTCTCTGATTTGATCTAAATTTCTCTAGCCTAGGATGATAGTTGACTTGATTTTATGGTTTTTGGACAGAAAACATCACGAAAAATGGTTGATTGGAAGGAACGTGAGCATGAGGACATTGATACACAATCAATGCATACCCAAATTGATTGAATGCCCTAAGGAATTATGGGCTCTTCAAATTCTTCCTCACACCAAGTCTACGGGCTCAACCCAAATTGCTATAGTATCTGATTAGTCTCTGGGATGTCAAGTAAGAAGTTTTGATGATTTGAGACCAAGAACGAGAGTTGGAAACATTCGATATTTATTTCATCACGAGATTGTCCTAAAGAGGGGAACCAGTCAATCTGTATGGGTCCAAGCCTATTGGGGTAAGTGTGAACATGTTGCTTATAGAACACTTCTCTGAAGCACTAAAATCAAAGAGCGGCAAGATAGAGATCATAAGTGTTCAGGATCTTATGCTGAAAGTGTTACTATTGACCATGAACAGAGTGTCTAGGTCTCAAGCACAACATGAGTCAAACAAGTCGAAATTTCAATATGTTATCGACTGTATGACACCAACTATATTCAAATGGATGGAAGCCAAGAAGGTAAACATGAAGCTTCAGCTATCAAAAGCCAAGGCGGGAAACTTGAAGCAGTTCTGCTACAGTTCCATTCTAGTGACCTTATTTTTGGAGCGGGTCCCGCTATTCACTACCAGCTTGCTGAGGTGGAACAACCATTTCCACAAGACTCGTGGATGGTTTGTTGGAGTGCATTGATGCCTAGGATTACCGGGGGCCAACATATGTCATCTAAGCCTACCTTCTTCTTGTGGCTACGGAAACAACTGATCGTAGTAGAGGATTGACCCTATAGTGGTACTGACTTCCACAATGATCGAGATATGCCGCTCCTAGAGGAAGAAGATTATGATAGAGGTAAAAACAAACATTTTTATTTTTGATTTTTTATTGTTTTTGAAATACATGCATTAATGAAATTTTGATTTTGTAAATGCAGATGTGGGACCAGAGTGTCCTGTCTGGATGTCCTCGATTTCTAGGCGTGTTGCTCTGTAGTTTGATATCACTTCTTATCAGGAAGGAAGTGATAATAAGGAGGAGAACGTGTGGAACCTTGGGGGATTGACTCATGGTATCCCAGAGTATGCCTGGGTGGGTGACATCCCACGTCATTATCATAGGCATGCAATGGGGGTATCAATCTAGATCTGCCGACTGCTGACTCGTGTAGTACGAGCAGTTACATGCTACGATGAGCACGATGCTGAGTTGTTCATAGGTCTAGCATTCTACATTTGTGAGGACTGCGAGCCATGGATGTATTTGAACACACATATTATTTTTTGGGGTTTTGATGTATGACAAACATTATCAACATATATATATATATATATATAATATATATATATATATAGATATATAGATGCTAAATTTTCTTGCTTACTATGGTACAAATGTTTTGCTTTCTATCTTCACATGTTTTGCAAATGTTTATCTAACACATAATTAGCTAATGCATCTGTCAATGTATTCATATGCCTAGCAATATGACGATATGTAATGTAATCAAAATTTCTCTCCAATAGACGAATATGCAAATACATTCTCAATATCTGAGGGTTTCTGACGAAATATTCCCTGTTGAGTTGAAGAACAATGAGTTGTGAATCAAGGTTGACAACCAATTCCTAGATGTCAAGAGCAATAGCTTCTAACAACAATATGATAGCTGCGCTATACTCAGTAATGTTATTAGTTGTTCGACCTAGACAAATACCTTGAATATCAATCAACTCACCATGTGGGTCATGAATGGCCAATGCCACAAATGATAGATTTAGGGTACTACAACAAGCACCATCAAGGAAACTGATGTGAGGAAACACAAACATCTGCAAAGTAGGTAAAAACATAATAAGCAGGAAATTTTCTTACAAAACAACACACCAAACCACAGTGCACAAAAATGAATAACAAACTATTGTATAAACGTAGCCATGCAAGATGACATAGGCATAGTACTTTTTGAGATAAAGCCCATTATAGGGCTTGTTTAAGGGATTTCCCTGATAATCAATCAGCTCATAGGCTCCTTTCTGTAACATGAATTTAACAATGTAGGGACCATGCCACATGGGTTTGAACTCACCCACCCCTAGCTTATCATTAGCCTAACCATATAGAAGAACCAAATCACCCTCAGAAAAATCTCGAGGAGAGATAGACTGATCAAAATGAAACTTGACCTGCTTTTTTTGAGCTTTGATGACTAAAGAAGCAAGATAATGAGTCTTATCCAGTCATTCTAAATACAAGAGGCACTCTTCCTTAAGTGAGGTCTCGGGGAGAATTTTGACAGCTAGCTTGAGTGAGGGAATTTCACATTCAATCGGTAAAGTTGCTTCTAGATAGTAGACTAGCTAGAATGGTGTGAATCCAGTTTCATCATTTGTCGAGGTTTGGTAAGCCCACAGAACTGAAAAGAGAATGAGATGCTAATTCGACTTGTGCATACCAATGGTGCACTGAAGCATTGTAACCAAGACTTTGTTCACAGCTTCAACTTAGCCATTGGCCTTAGGGTAATATGGGGTTGAGCCATCATATCGAAAACCCAACGTAGAAGGTAGCTCAGCCATCATGTTATCTCGAAAATGGGAGCCATGTTCAGTGACAATGGCCTGAGGCACTCAAAACCTGGAAATAACGTGATTAAATAAAAATTGAGCTGTCATTTTACCGTCTGTAGAGTATGTAGGCATCGCTTCGACCCATTTGGTGAAATAATCCAGAGCAACGATAATATAACCATGCCCCCTCTTCGAACGAGGGTTACATGTCATATTGTCGATGCCCCATTCGGAAAAAGGACCAATAGTAATTGTAGAATTTTTCTAGAATTTTTCTACAAATCAACTAGCTCTGATACCATGTAGAACTTTTTCTACAAATCAGCTAGCTCTAATACCATGTAGAAATTTCCCACCTATAGATCACCTAGTAATTCAATGTACTAAAGAAAAACACTTGATCTACTTCTACAAACAATTTAGTGGAAGTTTAATCAACCATGAGCAACATCAATAAGAACACATATAACTGATAAGAAGGAATCAATCACACATAACACAGAAGAATTTACCCAGGGAAAGCACCTGCCTAAAGCCCCATCTCTTTATTATCATACAACTGGAAATATAGTCCGGATTACACAAAGCCTTAGCTTGGAAGCTATCCAGCTCTCAATACAATCCCTCTGCTGCTCATAGGCTTTCAAAGGCTTATCACAAACCTTCTCCTCCACCCTCCAAGCCTCCTATTTCTATGCACAGTTTTTCCTGGGTCCTCCAGCTGCAACCTATGTGATTCTCACCTCACACACAACAATAACCTCTGAAATAACTACACAAACCTAATGGAGATAAGTCCTCATCATGGATGAGCTTCCTTTATAGGAAAAATATTCATCCAATTGATAGTACATTGTCCCTTCTCTAATATCAACTGGGTCTCTGCCAAAACTGACATGCAACAGTTATCCATGAGTGAATCCTCAGTTATCTAAAATAATAATTGTCACATCTATGCAAGCATTAACAAACTATTTTTTATTATTTTAACAACTTGTTAAAATAATCTAACTCGACTTGACTAGTTAAAACTAAGTCAACTGATTCTCTCATTATAGAACTCATACTTATTCCCTCAATCAATGGAGGAAACTCATGTGCATGCTTACAAAGACTTCAAATTTGAATTTCCTTAACTAATTAACTCAACTAAATTAATTAATTAATATTTCCAACTGCGGTTAAGACCAAAATTAATTTTACTTCCTATAGATAGACTAGGTGTTACACTAAAATTTGTCACCATGACTATTTGCAGTTAGTATGGCTCCATCAACAGTCATACTATCCTCCTTGGCAAGCCTTATACCTCTGCTCTCCATGTCAAACTTCAAGAAAGAGAGAAAGTCTTTAAGAATCATGTTTATCTCTGGGTACGCAGGTTCTCTCTACCTTACCTGCGTGTACGCATCCCAAGTTCACAATACCTGCGTCCTTGCACTCTCTGTATGTAAAGGGATGGGTGCGTACTCCTGTAAAGGTCAAAAGGCGCGAGTTTCATCTTAAAAAAGTTACTTGTGGTCATTTCTAGAGCATTCTAGAAGCTTGTTTGACGTGTATTGAGAGCCTCCAGATGTTTCATGTACCCCTATGAAAGAGGAACTTATCCCATCAAGAGAGGAGCTACCCCATCCAAAAGAGGGGCTTATCCCATTGATGTTGGACCTGATTAACTTCCTATAGAACATTATAAATACAGGCATTGGGCCAAAGGAGGGGAGGTTGAAAGTTGAACATTCCAAAGGGTAGATGCTGCTGGAATTAGGACTTCCTTGTAGAAGCTTGTGAGGACAGATTCCCATCCTTTCTTGTTTAATTTGGAAGTGGGTGAGCTTATCAAAGTAAAGGAAAACTCTTGCTGGACCCTGGGAGTAACTTTCACAACACCAAGGCTCAGGTTGTAATGGTTTCTTTTATTTCCTATCAATGCAAATAAGTCCATTCTTCTCAACAATTTGTTATTAATGAGTTGTTTCATATACTCCTTGGTCTGTATGTTGAATATGTTTTATTTTATGAGATATTCAGGTGTTATTTAATCGTTTGATTGTTAGTGAATGTAGGTTTCGAAGTGAAGGAGGAGCTCATCCGGATCGACGAGGCTGGACTACTACAACAGCGTTGGACTACAGGTAGGATCTAAACACTTGGTTTCTTGTATGGTAAATGCATGTTTAGAGAAGGATTGCTCTTAATTGTCTTGTTTGTCACTAGAAAGTATTAGGCTTCTAGGGAGGTTGGTTTTGTCTGCAAGATTAACTCTTTCTGCATGACAAATTGGCGACTCCACTGGGGACTCCATTAATGTGAATGATTTTTCCTTTATGTGACACTTGATCTGAAAAGAGTCATTTCTTTTTTGGTTTTTGGCTGTTTGACTGTGTATTTGGGTGGGCTAGCTTAGAGTTAAGTTAGATTTTAGTTTTTCTTGATTTTTCAGTAGTACGCACCCTCTAAGTTGAGCACAGTGCATACCTGTACGCACTGCAGCTTTGTACACAGAGTGTGCACGCACCTGTGCAAACAGGCTGCCTGCGTACCCTGTCAAAAATTGAGAAATTTCCATTTTTTCCATTTTTTCCCTTAGATTTTGTCTTTCATTAGTTTTTTACTGCCCAGATCCACTGGTTACCTGTCAGAGATCTTCACCTGAACTTGTTTTGTTAGCATCAAGAGTTTTAGTGAAATTCATAGAAGTTCTAGCCCTAGGGTTTGATTTTTGCATTGGTCTTGTAGTGACTTTGACTTTAGAAGTTGTGAAACCTTGGATCTCTCTGGTTTTTTCAGTCTTCTTAGGGGTCGGACCGGTCATAAAGTCTACATGTGTGAGCAACCTACCTTTGTGTTGTCTCTTTGCGGAATTTCGAAGAAGCTTGTTGATTGAAGTTATGAATTTCATTCTTAAGAAAAGAACAAAAGAGTTTGATTTTTGTTTTTGACTGGTTTATGATTCTGCATGAGCTGGTCCTTGGTTTGATTGTTATCGAGTAAAACAACCTGGAATCATCTTAGTAGGATTTTGCCTCTTTAGATTTTCTTTTAGGTAAATTTCATTTTGATTTGCTTTTGAGTGAGTTTTTCATAGATTTTTATAAATTTTGAAATTGCTTTTGTTAAAATAGTTTTCTATGCTTTGTTAAATAGGAAAAATACAAAAACATCTCCTCTGCAAAGTTTGTTTTAAGTAGCATTTGAAGTTTTTGAAAGAGAAAGGAATTTTCATGCAAGTAATGAGTGGTCATGTGTTGTATACTTGGAAAAGATAAAGAGAGTGTTTCTTTGATTGTCTATTAAGAAAGTTGTTTTTATCAAAAGTTTGCATTCTCCAACTCTCTTAGCTAGGGAATTCATTGAAAAAGAAAGTAGTGTAAATCATCCTAGGTGCATCTTTTTAGTGGATTTGAGTCGAGTCTACACACCATCAGTTTCATCTCCACTACCTTTTGTCTTAAATAAAAGCCATAAAATTAACGCTTAAAGTAAAATCAACTTACTAACTTTTCTTTTACTAGGGCTCTGAAGCACCAATATAGATCAGGCTAGTGTCTTGGAGTAGGAGAGTAATTAACTCTCCAAGACAGCAAAACCAAACAAGTAGCTTATCTTGTGTAGGATAAATCCAACTGTTGCATTTATACTCTGGGAAAGCTCCTCTTAAAGGAGAAG
>APFE030234086.1:85717-95967 GCA_000404065.3 Pinus taeda
TACCTGCGTACTTGTACGCTCTATAAGTCAAGGGATGGGTGCGTACTCCTGTAAAGGTCAAAAGGCGCGAGTTTCATCTTAAAAAAGTTACTTGTGGTCATTTCTAGATCATTCTAGAAGATTGTTTGACGTGTATTGAGCGCCTCCAGATGGTTCATGCATCCCTATGAAAGAGGAACTTATCCCATCAAGAGAGGAGCTACCCCATCCAAAAGAGGGAGTATCCCATTGATGTTGGACCTGAATAACTTCCTCTAGAACACTATAAATATAGGCATTGGGCTAGAGGAGGGGAGGTTGAAAGCTGAACATTCCAAAGGGTAGATGCTGCTGGAATTAGGACTTCCTTGTAGAAGCTTGTGAGGAGAGATTACCATCC
Source organism: Pinus taeda (assembly GCA_000404065.3). NCBI lineage: Eukaryota > Viridiplantae > Streptophyta > Pinopsida > Pinales > Pinaceae > Pinus > Pinus taeda. The sequence continues at coordinate 86,097 of APFE030234086.1, forward strand.
TTTCTTGTTTCATTTAGAAGTGGGTGAGCTTATCAAAGTAAAGGAAAACTCTTGCAGGACCCTGGGAGGAACTTGCACAAAACCAAGGCTCAGGTTGTAATGGTTTCTTTTGTTTCCTATTAATACAAATAAGTCCATTCTTCTCAACAATTTGTTATTAATGAGTTGTTTCATATACTCCTTGGTCTATATGTTGAATATGTTTTATCCTATGGGATATTCAGGTGCTATGTAATCGTTTGATTGTTAGTGAATGCAGGTTTCGAACTGAAGGAGGAGCTCATCCGGATCGACGAGGCTGGACTACTACAACAGCGTTGGACTACAGGTAGGATCTAAAACACTTGACTTCTCGTGTGATAAATGCATGTTTAGAGAAGGATTGCTCTTAATTGTCTTGTTGGTCACTAGAAAGTCTTAGGCTTCTAGGGAGGTTGGTTTTGTCCGCAAGATTAACTCTTTCCGCATGACATGTTGATTGGGTTGGAAGTGTTGATGATGAATAAAAATACTACTAATGGTTGGTTCTACTTGAGATTTTGTTTCTTAGAAAAGCTTGAAGAAAACTTATATTACACTGCATAGGAAGAAGATATGGAAGTATGTACAATTAGCTATGAAGCAATTGGGCTCCATAAAATGTTTGATGAACTATTTGATGACATGTTGGATTCGATTGATTAAATCTATATGAATATTGTCATAGAACTAGGAAGGTCAAAGCACATTATGATTCATGACATGATGGAGCCATGAAGCTGCATTATATCTCCATTGACTAATAGGTGGCCGATGAATTTATAAAGTACCTTCATAAGGGAAAGGATGCGTATTTTTTAGACACTCTTGGGTTTTTGGATATCTCTTCCCTATTTGAGAGGGAGTGAGGATGGAATCCTTGTTCTCGATGTGTCAAGTACTATGGCTAGGACTAACAGCCATAAGTCTAGTACATGAACAATGATAGGGAGAATGGTGGATTTGATAAGAATCTTGGACAAACATTCTTGAGTCATGTATGTGACTAGGACTAACAACCATAATCCAAGTACATGGGCAGAGTTAAAGAATTGTTCAGTGGACTAACATTGCCTTAGGATTAGGAGGAAATGGTCATTTTTATGACATACTTTGGTGATAGCAGTTGGAGTATGCGCCTTAGAGAGGTAGTGTGGTGTCCTAATGAATTTCTCCCAATATTGTGCTCCAATATAGTGGAGAGATAGAGATTGCTTGTCAAGGCCATGGTATTTTGACAATTTTGGTTATGATGCTTGTAACATCCCTGGCGAAAAATTCCATGTAATAATGTAAATAAAGGAAAAATAAGACCACAGGTAAGGGACACATATACTAAGATGAATGTTGGGCAATGATATCCTAGTGGGCATCACTGGATGTTTGTTTTTGTTAAAGGAAAATGGCAAAGGAAAAGGCAAAGGCATTAAAAGGAAAAAAAGGAATTTCTGGCACATTTATTTATGAAAATAAAGGAAATAGGAGAAAATGAAGGTGAAAGGTCACATGTTTCACGTGAGGAGGAAATTGAAGGAAAATAATGGGAAATGAAGAAAATAGAGGCCTCGTTCATAAAAAGGCTTATGAGGATCAATTGGTGGGTCTTGAGAGTGTAAGCTTTTGCCCGTTCAAGTTTGGAGCTCTCTCATTATTGTCTCTCTCACTCACTCTCTTGGTCACTAGAGTTTTCTTGGAGCACTCTAGATTGGAGCAAGCAAAGGAAAGGTAAAGAAAGAAAGGATCAAGGAAAGGAAACCAGGATCAAGCATCTTCAGCAGGAATACTTACAGGTCACCTTTTGCATGTGTGATTTCCTAGATGGTTTGGACATGCATGGCTTTGCATGTTGGTGTATGGTTCTCTTGTTTTCAGTGGTATGGTCTTTCAGGGTTATGACAATGGTTTTCAACCTAGCCTAGTATTTTTCCAAATGATATGGTATGTTGGGATGTTTATTTCGGTTTTGGAACTTTGGAATTTCCATATGGATTGCAGAATCTAGGGTGGAGGTGGTCTCAAGGTTCATTCCAAAAGGCTTAGGAATCTCTTGACCAGTTTTGATGGGATACAGCGTAAATCCTAGGGGAGCAGTTTCAGTTTAGGGCGTAGTGATCTAGGATTGTATTGCTGTAAAGCATAATAGATAAGGAGACAAAAAAATTGTCAAGGATAGTGATGGATTTTGGATGGCATTCCAAGTTCTATTTGGTTGTGATCAGACCACCAGTTTTGGTGTGATCACAGTTGGATCAGGGTGGAGGAGGCTTAACCTCTAGATTCCCTTGATTATTCTTGGATTGGTTGTCCAATGAGATCACGCATTCATGCTTGGAATATGGCATGGGGGTGACTGTCTAAAAGAGAGATTTCATTCAGCCATGTGTATGGTTAGGTGGTACGTGGAAGTACCAAACCTGGTTAGATTTTCCTATGCTTAATAAAAGCTATTTTCTCTTACTTTTGCACTAATTTATATTTGGATTTAATGGTTGTGATATCTCTGATATTTATATCATTTTATGCTGGTTATAAGCATGGTTGAATGACTCATTCATGTTATGGTTATTTCCTATATTTACTTGTAACTATTAAATGGATGGATAAAATCCTAATTGGTCATGTAGTAGTTCAATGGAGAAGGAGGTGATCCTTCTGGTTATGTTTCATAAGTTGTTTCATTCATTTATGCTCTGTCTTATGTCCTAGACCTGTAGGTTGCATTGATGCCAAGTGTTTGAAAAAATGTCAATCTTGGTTGGGGATGATCAGGCCTAGTCCTAAGGGTGATTTTCATTGATCAACCTGGTTATTATGTTTTTAATGATTTCTTAAAGTTACAACAAGTTCTAGGTAGAGGCCAGGATTTTGGGTTAGAAACATGGCTCAAATCCCACATTGATTCCCACAAAAGTGGCAATTCTTGATCATAGTCGCTAGCAGGGAGGTCTGTGAGAGAAACTTTAGGTTTTTGGTCGCTCCCTTTCCCATAGCATTCGAGCGACTAAGGCCTAAGACCCACAGAATAGAATTGGGACCCAGGGACAAGCTTTCTGAGTGGATGAATTGTCTCCTGAGGGGTTTTTTAATGATCTTAGATGACTATAAGTGATGTTCCATCGATTCCACTTCCTTAAGGTGACATAGGAGTTCAAATCTGATTGTAGTAGCATCTCTCCTCATGTTTACCCCGGTTGGCATAGTTACTTTGGGTAGACCTAGGAGGGGGTGTTAAATATTGGTATTGGAGCCAATTTTCACTCTCATTGGGTCATATCTAATACCATAGAGTGGTATCAAAGCATGGTTGCACTCTCCTTAGGTGAATGTGTTGGTCATGCATGCATGTCAGTTGCATGTGTGTCTCTTACACTTACATTCCGTGTGCTTGTTGCATTTCATAATGTTAAACATGGTTGTAGTAGGGTTGTCATGAGGAACTTGATGATTTATTTTATGGAATGCATCTTCAGAAGTATATGAATGGTTAAAGGATTATATGTAGCTTGATTACATCCTTGTATGTTGGGTTGCATTTTTGGCTATTTGATTACATGCATCAGCCTTGTATGTCTATTACAAGAACTGGTCACTTATGCTCAACTACATGCGTTCATTCATCTGTGTAGTTGATTAGGTATTGCTTATGCATGTTGATGCTTGCATGTGGCAATGTGTACAATGGAGTAATGGTTGTGGTCATGCATGTATGGTCTTGGTTATAGTTATGCATGAATAGTAGGTCAAACAGGGCTTGTGAGGTCATTGTTTCAATTTAGAATATCCGGATGATATTGGTATGTTATGATGCTAATGTGTTGGTTGAGAGAAAGCAAGAGATGTAGAGCATCATAATGAGGTTGCAACATTGGACTTTTGGGGTAGGAGTAGATCTTCATACATGTACTGTATGTTTGGCATTTAGGTATGTAATTCAATGATTGTTATATGAATTATGTTTATATACATTAGGGTTATGTACATGTCTTTTGATGTTATGGTTACATTCATGATAGATGTTAGTCGATTAGTGTAGCTATATGCGTGTGTCAGATAACTAAGAATGATAGTAACCTGTAGTTGTATGAATTGTTATTACTGCTTTATATTAGATAACTTGATGATTATGTTATATGTTGTTGATGAGTATGTTATAGGATAACTTGTTGTTGTTACATGGCAGTTAGTTTAACGATTAGGTTATATGTTGTTTATGAGAATGATAGTTAGCTTGATGATTAGGGTTATAGTATTCATACCTTGATGTTATATGTATCATGCTAAATTGTATTGGCCTATGCAGATGGTTATGGTTATGACATTTAGGTATGAGTCGACATATTTGTGATATAGTGTTGTACTCATCTAGATTGACTTTGCATATGTGTGAATGATAATTGTGTATGAGTTATGATATAAACATGTTAGCTAGTGAGTATTCTAGATATCATGATCTTATTTATGTTTGAATTGATATGTTGTGAAGTTATATCATGCTAACTAGATTGATTGTGTTCCAATGACCTTTATTTAAGATGGTTTTACTAACACATTTGTTGAGACAGTTGATATGTACTTGAGTGTATTAGGTAATAGTGGTAGCATTATGACTGATGACTATGAGTTGACTATGGATTATGACATGATTGTTATTCTGGGTAAAGGTTGATTTCAATAGATATGATTGTCTTGATATGTGGAACATGTGGTTGATATGTGTGAGCAATTGTGGGAAACATGCTTGGTATTTGCGTGACAAGGTAATAATTGATGTGGTTATATAACTAAAAGTTGGGTGACATGATAGTATATAGTAACACTCAATTGCAATAGGGTAAAGATAAAAGAAAGGAATTTGGCAATAATTTCTTTGGCTAGGTTTTGAAACCCTAATTCCAAATAAATGAGTGCTTTACATACAGGGAGTCTTATTAACCTTGACATTTTGGACATTATGTGGATATGTTCTAGATTCGTGAACATGTACTTGACGGGTGTATTAGCTAGTCTCTAGTTACAAGTGGATCCATCAATATAATTGGAGTCCCTTAAGAGATGGCGTGGATGTGTTTAGTTGCAAGCAATGTGCTTGGCACAACAAGATAAGGTAACTGATGTATTGTTATGTTTACTTATGCACTCACAATTATGTGTTTATGGTGGTATGATGCAAGAAGTTGCATGGCAAAAGAGACTACCATGAAATCTTGAAGAAGGCTCAAGCTGAGTTTTCCTTAGAAGCATTGGGAACCATGGGGACTGAGTGGTTGGGATTGTTGCGCTTGATTTGTGATTTTGCGTGTTTTTGGTGCATATTTATGCCAATTTGGTGTGGTGTTGTATTGTTGTTATGAGTTTTCATGATATTATTCTTGTTGTTTCTTGGGTTTCCTTTTATGTTTTGATTCTTGGAAATTGGTTGGGAAAGAGGAAAATTAGTGGATCTTGGGGAGAGTCATTTGGTACCCAATAGGTAAGGTAAGACTCAGATGAAGCTCTGTGCATGAGTAAGCATAGTGGGAGGTAATACTATGACGATCTATTGGACTGGTTGGTCCATAGTGGTAAATGGATGGTGGCAATACAAACATGTGAAAGGTAACTAGAAAAGGTAAATTAAATGGATCTGAGGTGTCAGATGCCTTAGCCAAGTTGGGAATTTTTGTTTTCAATGTTGTAAATGGATAAATGAAGTTCTCTTAACCTAGACCTTATGTTATCTAGTAATTATGTCATGATCATGATTATGTTGATGTTTATATATGCATATATATGTATGTATGTATGCTATTGTTTGACAGAATGATGATTTTTTTATGCTAATGATTATATATGTATGTATGTATTTTTTCGCTGTCTGATAGGGTTGTCAGGGATCGTTCTTGTGGAGGAATGATTTCTTATGCAAGTGAATGACATGAAGAGATTCCCAGTTCATGGGGAATCAAGTGGGAAGAGTAGTCATGACAAATATACGAGGTCAATATCATATGGTTATGAGTTGATATTATTCTTATGTTATGCATATGTTATATTATGACAGGTAACGTTGAGAGATACATCAACGAAACGAAGCAGTGCAGTTGCAACATGTTGAGACAAGCATGGATAAGACACTGGGAGCAAGGTTTCTTGGTAGAAAGTGTGATTTTGGATGTGAGGTAATATTGTTGTGCATATGTTGTATATGTTGTACATGTTGCATCTATGATGTTGTGCACATGTGATGTTGTGTATATATAGCATGTGTACATGTTGTTTATGGAATGTTATGTACATGATGGTACATATAGTGTTGTGCGAATATTGCATATGCAGTGTTGGATATAGATGGTGCTATGTACATGATGGATATGTGGTATTGTGTGCATATAGTGTTGTGCACATGTTGGATATGTAGTGCTGTGTGCATGATGTTGTGTACATGTTGGGTATGCAGTGCTATGTACATATGGTGTTCTATGCATGTTGTACATACGGTGCTATGTACATTTGGTGTTCTATACATGTTGTACATATGATGTTATGTACATATATTGTTGTGTGGATGATTGTACAAGTGGTGTTGTGAGCATATTGTTTCATGTACATGTTGTACATGTGGTGTTGTGTACATGTCATGCATGTGGTGCTATGTACATTTGGTGTCGTGTACGTATCGTGTGTTTGGTACTATGTACATGTGGTATTGTGTACACGTTGTGTAGTGGTACAATGTACATGTGGCATTTTGTAGACGTTGTTCAAGTGGTTCCATGTACATGTGATGTTGTGCACACGTTGTGCAAGTGGTGTCATGTATATGTGATGTTGTGCACACATTGTGCAGGTGGCTGCAGTGTACAGATGGTACTGTGTACATGTACTACACATGGCACTGGTACTGTAGATGCATGTATTGCATGGTGTTGTATGATGTGTGTAGTTATATGTGTGTGATGCATATATGTGTATGTGCACATGGCTGAGGAGAAGGTAATGGGTGTTTTTCAGGTGTGGCAGCCGATCCAGAATGCATATGGAATAAGGACAAAGGTAGAAGCTAAAGATTGATCAAAGGATAAGTATCAAAATTTTATTTCAGTTTTATTGCATATATTATTTTTGATTATGGTTTATGATGGTTACATGTGATTTATGATTTTGATCTATGATGTTTGTGTTTTAAGCTAACCAAATGTGATATGTTTATACATGATGTTTTGATCAAATAATTAGTTTGACTTGTTGTGACAGGAAGCAAATAGGATTGCAGGTATACCTTATTGATGAGCTACCACTAATGTATGATTTGAGGTTATTTCAATTTATCTGAATCTAACAAAAATTATGTGCTTGAAATAGGAATGCATGAATACGCTTGGTTGGGTGGTTGAAATTGACTGCAAGAATCGGCAGCAATAGGGAAAGAAATTGGAGCATTTAATAGTATGTTGGTAAAGTACTTCAGGAGCAAGGCCATTGTGGGACACCAATACCCAATAGTGTCCATTGATTTCCATGAGCATGTTATGACCGGTATGATGGTTTTGAGGCAGGTATATGCCTTGGTTTCGTACCTTGTGATGCGAGTAAGCCTTGCGAAGGGATGGATCACCCAGGTTAGGGGATTCCGGGGAACTTGGAAGGTGAGTGACTGTATGGAAGGGGGTGACCATATTTCCCGAGGGATTGTTTAGAAAATAATGGGAGGTCACAGATATATTGGTTTGGTCATTAGCATTGTCAAATGGAATCAGATGCACATTAGGCATGCACCCTAGAACAATGATGTTGTAACTATTCACTGAGAGAACAAGTGGCGCAGGATTGTAGCGTTGGACATTGGATGCAGCTTTGACTAAGGTAGTGGATTCTAGACTTCTTGAGAAGGAAGTGAATCCTGGTATTACTTTTAGGGTGGAGGTGTGATCCTCTGGACTCTCTTGTTGATTGATACGAGCATCATATCCTTTTATTTGTTGGTTTACCAAATGTGCATATGTGTATATGTGGTTATTGTAAATATCATAATGAGTTGTGTTATCAAGCTCCAATATTCGGTATGGTTATTATCTTGTCATGTTGTCATGATGTTTTTCTTTTGAGCAGGTTCTTCATTATAAATACTGCAACAAGCTAAGTTATAAAGCTCCATATGTAGTATGTTTGCTTTTTAGTGGTTTTTTTGAGGTCTTGGTGTGGTTTAACACCGAGGATGTGTTGGCATTATGGCACAGGTTTGGAGCTATGGCACAGGTGTTGTCCTTGATGTCAACTCTCTTTGGTAACAGATGTTAGTTTAGGCACTCAGAAAGAAGAAAAAGACATATACGCAGGTTCATCTAGAAGAAGACGCATATACACGCGGGTTATGCATTACAAAAGATCGTATATGTTGGGGATCATACTTTTGGTCCATGGTAGTTAGTTCTTGGGAATTGAACCTATGTTTTGGACCATGGCGTCTCGTCAGATGTGTTGATCCCTAGTTTTGGGTTCATGGTATTGAAATGATAGGGTTTTGGACCATGGTATTGAGGAAGGCCTAAGACTATAAAAGAGGAAGGAGATCATGTGGAAAATGATCATCTGAATTATTATTAGATATATGATAAAGTGTTAGAGCTGGTATATTGGTAATTGGGTTGTGATGCAGATCTAGATCTGAATGAAGGAGGAACCTTAGCGCAAAAGGAAGGATAAGTTCTATTGATGGGTCATAATCTTTAATCTTGAATGATAGTATCTTTAAATGATTTTGATCTGCTAGATGTGGTGCTTGCTTGATCTATAAGTCTGATCATTTGGGTTAATTAGTGATTGAATATCTGGAAGAGTGAATTATCTTTTATAGATCTGTACGCAGGTTCAGTGAAGCGAAGGCGCGTATACACGCAGGTTCAGTAAAGTCATAACGCGTATACGCAAGTTTTCCCATACGCAGATGCGTATGCACGCAGGTTTCAGGCTGTTGAAATAGCATATGTGCTTTAAGCTGTGATCTAGCTGCCTCTGTTTATAGTTGTTGTGTTCTGGGTTATGTTTCTGTTGTGTAGTTTCTGGTACTGTGTTTTTTGTACAGCTGTCAGAGAAGTATCTACTTGATCTAATTGGTGAAAAGGAGATTGGTTGATGGAGGAATACTTGATGATTGATTGATGTTCATGGATCTAGTCTGAAATTTTATGAAACGTGGTCCCTGGAAGAAAGAGAAGGTTGTAGCCTTCTGTAGGCCAACACCTATGTACTAGTATCTTGGCTAGTACAAGAGCTAAAGGGGGTTGTATCTCCCTTCTAGAAGAAGCTGGAAAACGAGAGAGAGTTGTAGCTCTCTGCAGGTTGCAGCCTGCGTACTAGTAAAGGACTGCACCAGTACATTGTAAACGGAAGTTTATAATTAAAGAAAGATAGAGACGAATTGCAGCAGGTGGTTTTCACCCACATTGGGTTTCCACCTTATTTCTTGTGTTCTTGTGTGTGATTGTCTTTCTGCTCTGTTTTACTGTCTCTGGTTACTAGTTATTTGATTCTGCATCACAGATTAACAATCATCATTAGGAAGTTAAAGTAAATTAAAAGTTTTCTTTGTATATGCGGGTTTCCTTCTGAATAGTTGCGTATATACGCGGTTTTAATTAACTGAAGTAGAGTATACAATTTGGTTTCAGAAAAAAGAATATTTGACCTGATAATACTGATTCACCCCCCCCCCCCTCTCAGTATTATTTCCAGCAATTGGTATCAGAGAAGGTCCTTCTGAAGAAGCTTGATCTCTAGAAGGAAGATCTTTCATCATGAGAAACTACGAGAGGGAAGCATCAATCAGGCCACCAGTTTTTGATGGGACAAACTTCGTATACTGGAAGGTAAGAGT
>APFE030234087.1:747-44790 GCA_000404065.3 Pinus taeda
TGTTCCTTCAAGCTCCTCATCTTTATTCTAGCAATACAAGCTCCTTTTACTATTACATGTTCAATCCCCATTTTCTTTACTGACCTATGCTTGCACTTAAACAGTTTGTTCATGTTTCCTTTGTGTTTAAGGCCAGATAAATGTCATCTTATCTCTGCTTCGATAACTTAGATTTGCAAGCTTCTTCGTTGCCTATAGCTAACCATTCATATGTGGTCATATATGCATCTGCCAGTACAGTCAGTATTTTCTTTTACTGCCTGTAGCTATTCATTCATTTATGTTTATATATGGAATCTGTTGATATAGTTAGTATTCTCCATCTATCCATTAAATCTACAAACTATTGAGAATTAGTGGTCTAAAGCCTTGTGTTGTTGAGGGTGTTCATGCATGTCTTGAGTGAGAATAGAGCTGAAATGGTTATCTAACTTGATCCAAACCATCATTTATTCCAATATTTTAGATAACAATATTGAATATTATATGTTACCAGGCATCTCCGATCTACAACCTAGGAGAGTTTCATGGAGTGCTAACAAGACCCAAAAATCCTCTCAAACTCTTCAAGGTCTTTGGTTGAGGCTAATCCTGCATTGCCTGGATCTTTTTGGTATCCACCCTAACACCTTCACGCCCCATAATGTGGCCCAAATACCCAACTTCTTCCATGCCAAAAGAGCACTTGGACAATTTGACAAATAATTTATGCTTCCAGAGCAGTTGCAAGAGCAGATCTACATGCTGAAGATGTTTTTCCCAGGTGAGGCTGTAGATGAGGATGTCATCAAAGAAAACAAGGACAAATTTTCTGAGATATGGTTTGAGAAGGTGATTCATGAGGCTCTGAAAAGTGGATGGGGCATTACAGAGACCAAATGGCATGACCAGGAATTCATAATGGCCTTCATGAGTTTGGAAAGCGGTCTTTGGAATGTCTACTTCTTTCATGCGAATTTGGTGATAGCCTAAGCAAAGGTCGAGCTTAGTAAGGAATTGAGCCCCATTTAGTTCATCCAGCAAATCATCAACAACCGAGATGGGAAATTTATCTTTGACCGTCAGCTTGTTGAGGGCCCTGAAGTCTGGACACATGCGCCATTCCCCATCTTTCTTGAGCACCATGACCACAAGCAAAGAATTAGGACTAATTCTAGGACGAATGACACCGGCTTCCAAGAGTTCCTTGATGACTTTTTCAATTTCATTCTTTTTGGCGAAAGGATATCTATATGGGTGCACATTTGGTGGTTGTGCCCCTAGGACCAAGGTAATGCTATGATCATGTCCCCTCTCGAGGGTGGAAGCTCATGAGGCTTGTCAAAGACCTGCATATGGTTGTTTAAGACTTGATGCATCTCAGGATGAATATGAAGAGAAGTGGGTTCAAAGGCCTGGATGGCATTAAATTGGGCTATAACTCCATGGTGGCCCTTTTTTAACAATTTTTCCATCCTATGCGAGTTGATGATAGAAGGAGCACCTGCGTGGAGTCCGCGCAGTGTATGTGTGTGGTTATTCTGCTTAAAACTCATATATAACTCCAGGAAATCCATTGTGATTGGGTTGAGTGTGCGGAGCCATTCAGCACCCAAGACAATGTCACACCCACCCATATTGATGGTAAACATGTGGGTCTTTAGGTGATAATCCCCCATTTGAAGTTTGACATTTTCACAGTGGCCTTCGCATTTCATTATCCCCCTATCAGCAATCTGGACCTGGAAATTAGAGACTGCTTTGACAAAACAATGCACTGCTTTAGCGACTCTTTGATGGATAAATTTATGTGTATTGCCACTATAAATCAAGACTACTACAGAGCGATGCTTAATAAAACCTCTGATTTTGAGAGTTTGGGGAGAAGAAATTCCTGCCAAAGCATGAAGTGAGATAAGTGGTTGTTCAGGTGTAGCTGGGAGCTTATTGTCTGACTAGTTGTCCTCATCTTTCTCCTCTGGTCCCTCAAATGGTGGGGCTTCCTCAGATGAACTGTGATCAGTAGCATCAATTTGAAAGAATTTGGGTTCCTTGCATTTATGCCCCGGGGATTATTTCTCATCACAGTAGTAACACAATCCTTGCTTTCTTCTTTCTTCCATTTCCATTGGTGACACCTTTTGAACCTTAAGTGTTTGCGTAGTGCTCAGAGCCTGGGTGGGGCGTCCCTTGGCTATGAAATTTGGAGGATTCGACTGGGCCGCTAATGCGCGTTCTACTTCACGAGCTATCTTGCAAGCTGCCAGCCATGAGACTGGGTGTTGCAGTCAGACGTGGGCTTGTATGGCATCTTTGAGACCACTGATAAAACATTTCAAGTAGAATTCATCTGCTAGAACTCCTGTGCGGAAGGCTAATGCTTCAAAGATTTTAATATATTCTTGCACTGTGCCTATCTGTCGGACCTTAGTAAGACGACCTAAAATGTTAGATTCATGGTCAAAGCAATTAGAAAGGGCTTTTGAGAATATCTACCAAGTCATTGGCCTTGCATATTAGCGTTGATGCCGCTACCACCATTGCCATCTTTCTTGGTCCAAGTACAGGCTTCCCACACTTAACTTAGTCGCATCATCTTTGATGTGATTCAATGTGAAATATTTATCCATTTTTGCTAGCCATATAGCCATATGAAAGCCATCAAATTTATACATGTCCAGCTTGGGTGGTTGAGGCTGGGAATATTGGTGGTTTCCATAGAAGTGAAGGGAATGGCTAGACTCGGCCTCAAGGATTTCATTAAGATCATATGCCTCTGATTGTCCCCCCAACTTGCCCTTTGTGATTGTGTTATTTAAAGTATGGATCTGCTTCGTTAATGCCTCCAACTTTTGTTCAAGGGTGTTTATCTTCTCATTGGCCATAGCTTGAACTCTTGTTTGTACCATGCACAAATCCAGTGCACTTGTCGTTACTGTGAAAAAAAAAAATTTGGACCACCCAAAATTTTGATGCTGACAAGTGAATGGTACCACCTTACTTAGCCCGTCAACTTGATTCTTATGGGCTAAGTCTCCTATAAGCGTCTCAGGAGGGTCTCAGACTTCTATGGAAGTTTTACTCCAAAAGGAGTTTTACTCCTCGCTTAGGAATACTGCAGTAACCGATTCCCAGAGAAGTTAATTCTGCCCAATGTCCTACGAGAATCATGCGCAGGTATAGGAGCCACACAAACAGTCAGATCTGTCAGCGAAACCCTTAACTGAAGAGTATGAGTAGGAATGTGGTAGTGATCAAACCCCTGTTGCTAGATTTGAATGGCGGATTTGATTCTTGCGACTGTTACAGAACCCAAACTGCTAGATCTGAATGGTGGATTTGATAGATCTGATTGGCGGATCTGATAGATCTGATTGGCGGATCTGATAGATCTGAATGGCGGATCTAATAGATCTGAATGGTGGAACTAATTGTTGCGGTTGTGACAGAACCCAACCTGCTACATATGATCTGGCAAAGATGATGCATGATCTAGAGAGAGACTAGGGAACTATGGTCTTAAGGAGTGTTAGGTGCTATAGATCGCAATATACATAAGGGTCCAATAGTAGTACTCGACCCAATCTTTCAAGGCAATAACAAAGGAGGATCAACCGTACCCTTAGCCATACAATACCGACCACCCTATCTTACGAGCGACTAATCTCCCTGAGTGCTATTCTCGGTGTACTATAGTAGCAAGACGGCTGACGGTTTATCTATGGCGAGGTTTCAAGACAGCCTAGGGGGCTTCCGATATACCCAAAGGGTACTTGGAAGACAGTCTGTGCGCGGTCCTGTCTAATGCACTACTACTCGAAGGGGTACCCATAGGGGTTACAAGGGAGTCCAACAAGCGTGATCACCTCTTGTATTTCTTGTGTGCATGCCTCCCTAAATACGCAGGTTTATGCGCTCAATGACAGATCCTTTGGTTTAAAGACGTCGAAACACATCTCTAGCCAAAAAACGTTCTGCTAAAAATGGAGAGCCCACCGGCCCTGGAAAGTGCTCTGATACCACTTATTATGCTCTTGACCTGCGAGAAGATACCAGAATACCAAATATGCGAAGAAATATACCCAGAACACAGAACAATAACAAATAATAGCATGTACTTTATTATTCAGAAAGGAAAGCAATGTTCACTTGCCTCTTCGAGGTGGCAACCTCCAATAGAGTTGGGCTCAATTACAAAATAAGACATGAAGCTCCTCAAGGGGAGTCTCTATCCTTTATATAGGATTCATACATGCAATACCATGGGTCAGCACCATGGTTCTTATTAATACCATCTATCTATACCATGGCCCATTTGCAACTAACTGTGCTCACTTCTTTAAATGCAGGTTAACCACTTACAATTAAAATATGGACTTTATTGACTCTTTAACTGCCTATACCTATGACTCGACCCTATTACATAAATAAGGGGGTTAGGGTGGACCCTAACACTAAGGTTCTACAAAATCAATTCAGAATATGAGAGATATATCAAGAGATGAATCACCCAAACAAGAATTTCTAAGATTCAATAAATCTAGTCACAACAAAGTTAGTAATAGATCATCAAATGAATAATCCTTTCAATCACTATATTTAAAGCATACCTTTGATTCATGAATAACCTTGTCTTGAGATATCCTCCTTCTTGTAGATGTTTTCCCTAATCATGACATCAAAGGGAGAAAGTTGATTAGTATTTTAATATAATCAAAACTAAGTGAGTACATGAAACCCAAACTGAAAAGACATGAGATACTTATCTTTGGGAGTTGTTGGGGGCACCCTCCAAATCTTGAGGGAAACCTACAAACTTAAAACAATACAAAAATGTATTTTCCTATAAATTCTAAAACATATAAAACAAGATATGTAAAGCTACAAGAAAAATAATTAATAGTGTAATTCCCTAATGTCGGGTTCTTCGGGCTTGAATTTCTTTGAGTTTCCTTCTATAACAAGGTTGGCTTGATCCCTTCCTCTCTTCTTATTCTTTGGGTTCTCGGGACAGTTGGTTTTGTAGTGACCCTTCTTATGACATTGATAGCACTCTATCTTGGACATGTCAACTTTCTTCATCGGTCCCTTCGATCTCTTTCATTTATGATGAGAAACATAAGAATTTGATACTCCTTCAGGATTGAAAACCATTGAGATCCTTAATTCTTCTTGATTATGAGTGATCCATAATTCTAAAAAGGTGGGACCTACCCTCCAATTGTTGATTCTTGCATCAAATTAACCCCAAGAGAGCGGTAATCCTAATAGGGCAGTGATCACAAGTTCTTTGTCCGGAAAAATATCATCGATGGCAAGGAGATTATCCCTGAGTCTAGCTATCTTCACAAATAAGGTTACCACAGTATATTCTTTAGTCATCTTTGTAGTCCTCATCTCATTCTTCAAACTTGCTACTTGACTAATGTTCTTAATAGTGAACAACTTCAACAGGGCTTCATACATCTCCTAAGCATGATCAATGTTAGCTATGAATGGGAAAAGATTGTCTTTTATCCTTTCTACTATCAAAGTCATAGCCACCAATTCTAAATCCCTAAACTTTTCTTTGTCGACATCATTGGCTTCTTTCGTAGGCTTCTTTACATTTCCTTTTACTAAATCCAACACCTTGTTCTTCTCAAGGATTAGGTCAATCCTCTTCTTCGAGGATCTAAAGTTAGATTTTCCTTCAATTTTGTTCTCACCCTTGATTGAGTTAGACATCCTCCTTGAATATAATAGAATCCTTCCTTGAGATAGTACCTATGAATGGATCAAGTGCTAGAGGTTGCCTTTCTCTTCCTTTTTCACCAAGCTCTGATACCATGTTGGAAAATCAGAAAGGCAATAAAGATTTTCTTGATCTTGATAATTACTTGTCATGTTTAATATTATTACGACTCTTTATCTCTTCTTTCTTTTAATTAATCAAGAAATTACCAAAGCAATAGTACATCAACAAATAGACACCATATGTAGGCACATGCCAGGGAAAAACCCCCCTCAATGGGAAAACCCAATCACGATAATTCTTCCTTTCAATAGTATGCTTTGAGACTCTTCACCCTAGACCAAGACTAGTCCTTCCCTCCACACCAAGTCAGCCTCCCAGAATTTTGACCTTTTCCCAGCAACTTCAACTATGCAGCAACTTACGGCAACTGGCAGCTTCCGACAACAATGAAACTTGGAAGACTTTGATCTCCCAATCTAGGGCATGAAACAGAGAGAGAGAGAGACACCAAAATTTTGATTTTCCTTGTCTCCTTAGACATCCCCAAACTCGCCCTCACTTCATCTTCCAGGCAACATACTTTCCCATCTACAAGAGAACTTCACACTTATGCCCAACAACAAGAGAATTCAAACTTGATGAGAGAGTGATGCTCCAAATGAATTTGATGTGCTTCCATTTATATGCTTCTTATGGGGTCGAATAGGGTCCTTAGGGTGACTTGACATTCCTTTAGGCCAACATGGTGTGGAGGTTACATAATTCATATTTGACTCAATACTTAACCTTTTTAAATGATTCAAAATCCCAAGAAGGTTCTCTTTAAATGTACAATAATTCTGTAGACTCATAATAAATCCTAGAAGTCCTCAATGGGGACTTTTACCTAAAACATGGTGACCCAAGCATTAATTCCATGCTTTAATAAGTCACAATAATAATAATAATAATTCTTTTCTTTATTCTTTTGACAAGTACATTACATGATGACTCAAGTACATTATTGAAGACCGAACAGAGCTACTTTTTCCAACACTTCAGACCTTAAATAGATGTTTGTTCCACCCTTAAGGTCTTGAGCATGAGATAACATACATTTTTGGCCTTCTTTTTAGGGATCCTACACCTCGTCCTTACATACTTCTTCAATACCTTACATACCTTCCTTCATTGCATTTGAAATTTAACTTTAACTCTTAGGAGAACTCCACACTCGAACAAGAAACTCAGACCTCCTTCAATATGCATAAAACATTCAGCCCAATCATAGAGGTGTACCCCTAGAAATACATTTGTAAACTCAGATAACAACTCTTCTTCACATCCTCAACTAGATCACAGGAAATGATACAAGATTTGTCTTTTTCAAATTCGTATTAGGCTCCTTGGGTCTGTGGATACCTCAAAATTCTCTTCAAAACTAGCTCTAATACCATGTTGAAATTCAAGTACAAACTAGAATTTCTAGACATGATAATTACTTGTGATTGTTTATATATGTTTTTCATATAGAAACTACCTCATTCATAGGTCGGTCATCAAGAAATTATACAAGTACAGTGCACAAAAATAAAAGAGAAACCAGAAATTAGGCTAGAGAGCATGGAAAAACCTAGCAATCCTCCTCTTATAGAATCTTTGTCAACAATAGAAATGTTGAAGTATGGTTGTCATTGATGTCACCCTAAGCAGCACTAGAATATTCCCTTCCCTTGATGACAAATATGATAGGGAAATTTGATGATTTTAGGTCATCTCTATTGAGTTATCCTCTTCATGTCGATTCCACTAGTATATGGCACATGACAAGGGTCCTCGTGGTTTGAGAGATATGCTTGTTCAGATGTGTAGCCCCACCTTGTGGTCAAAAGCCCCAAAAAGGGTGGTGATGTGGCAACATTATATTGGCTAGTCTATTGCACACTTCATTAAGAAAAGGAGGATATTTCTATGAAGGATAGATTGAAATTAATAAAGTATTAAAATTCATAATGGTCAAAATCTTAGAGGGGAAGTAAAATTTGAAACTTCTTTGTGGTCTAAAATGAGAGGGAGATTATGGTTCCAAGTTTCAAATTTTAAAATTAAAAATCTTACCTCCTTGTTGAATTCAACCCTCTAAGAGGCCTATCTTCTTCTATAAATCTATGGCTCTTTCCTTCAAATTGACCAAGGTAAATTCACACATCTTCTCTGAAATTAACTCAGCCCTATGGAGAAATGACAAATCTGAAGGTGGTGTGAATTGGTCAAAGTTTGATATATTCTTCTTTGCTAAAGAGTTATGATTTCTAATGGTTCTTATACTAAGGGTTTCGTTGGGCTCTACTCATATGCCTTCATCATAATATTTGTGGTTCTTGTTCGATCCCAAATATTAGCAAAGGAATTTGAGTGCAAGGAAAGTTTGTTCTAATTTCTTGGTAGATGGTTTCCATGGGCATCCAAGGCCTTTCAACCTTCTCTTCGGAGTAGCTCGGGACTAGGGTCTATCTCATCCTAAGTCTTGTTCTACACTAGAATAAGCTCTCATGGTGACTGCTAAACAATGTCTCAAAACTGAACCCTCAAGCAAAATCTAAGTATACTTGTGTGGCTCTTCTCTGGTTACATATGTGGCTTGCAATCTCTGAAATTTCATGTGGTTTATTGGCCAAACTATGACTAATCCAAGGAAATTCAAGAGCCCTAACCAATGATTTAATCGCAACTCAACACTCATGTCAGTTTTTTTCACTATTGCAAATTGCTTGGACTAAGGTACATTTGGATTTGAAAACAATTCTTGTTGACACTTTTGATATGAAGAATTTAATATTGATTGGCATTTCACTAATTGAATTGAAATTGATCTAAATAGAAATCAAGAGTGTATATTATTTTTGTGGAGTGAGGATAGAGGTATATTTTGCCACATTTTCATTGTTCTCTTGACCATCAGAAGTTATGAAGTGGGTTGGGTTAGTTAAGGTTTTGTGGCATGATTAAATTAGCTTAGGGTTTGATCAAATTGCATCATAATCATATTTTCAGGAGTGAGTATATATGTGTGTTGCTAAAGAAATGGCCTAGGGTTTGCAAAATTGTGACACTATAACCTTGATAGTGGACAATGACTTAAGGAGTTTGTTCTTTGGTGCTATCATCAATTGAAGAAAATAGGAGGCTTCTTCAAAACATAGTGACAAAGATACATCAAGAGAAGAAGTTGTGATATTAAAGATAGTGTATCCTCCAATAGTTCATATTTGATCAGTAAGGGATTTATTGTTAGCAGTTTAATTATCACCTTCCAGACCAGCAAGGCTTTCATTGTCTTGTTTTTTACAATAATGGTTTTATTGACTATTGTGGTACTTGGGTCATTATATTTGGTACAGGAGCCCACAATTGATTGTATATTTTATTATCATTTTTAGCGTGGTTGGGTGGTGCAAGGTAGGTGATTGAAGTCACCTTCAGGTTGTAGCCTGAAAAAACTTCATGGAGGCAGGGTGGTTCTAGGGAAAGTTGGAGCTTGCAAGGTGTTAGAGCATCCTATTAGTGGTAGCTAATAAAACTAAGACATTGGAATGTCCTTCGAGTTGGAGCTAGAAAAGTGAACATTTTTCTAGAGTACTAGGGAATTGGGGCTTCCCTTTTCAATTGGATTTGAAGCATATTATATACTCATTCGGTGGTTTTTCTCCTGGAAGGGTTTCCACCTAAAATTTCTTGTGCATTGTTCTCTTGATATGTTTATGTTTTATATGTTGTTAATGCTCTCGAAATTTAATAAGTTATTAATTGATAAAAAATATTCATTCACCCCCATCTCAATATTTCCAACAAGAAATCCAAGTCATATCTAACCTGGCTAGTAGGCCAATCATGCCAAGTCATCCCATAAACATATCAAGACAAGATGCTTCCAAAATTGTCCACAAAAGAGTCTGCAAAGAAGTCTGCTTCATATGTCTAAGGGGGCTGAAAAAATCGCTTTTGTCTTAGCCTCAAATTATGTAACTAAACTTTGAATTCTATCTCAAAATATGACCCTCATCTTGCACATTTTTCCACTGAAGCATAGCTTCAGATTTCACACTTTTCTCGATAGGGACAAGTTACAGAATGTCTCAAAATTTTAAATCTATTTTTCCTTCTGAATTTTCTTGAGAAAGTATCCATGTATGTTGATTTTTTAGTAGCTTTCCAGGTATTCCAAGCCCTAGGGTTTGGTGTTTGGAGTAGGAGCACCGCAATAGGTCATTTTGGGCTTGGAACCCAAGGTTTGGGTTTGTACCCATTGATGTTTGGGCCAAAACCATGGAGCATTTTGGAAATGTGATGGATGGAGATGATAGATGATGGCGAGAATCAAACACATCAAGAATCATTGAAATTCAAGATGTCCTTGATGAGATGTGAATTTTTCAAGTTAGTAATTGATTTTTGGGCATTCAAGTCATGTAGGATTGAAGTAGAAATGTCCAAAAGACATGCCACTTGGGAAATCTGGTGGAGCCCTCTTACTTGGTATAAATAAGAGGTGATTGAGGATCATTTGAACACATCCAAGTTGCAACATAAATCAAGAAGGGAGCTTGTTGAAGAAGGTGAATATCTTTGTTTTGGCCGCGGATGTAAGGAGCAGGACCAACAAGGAGGAGAAAGGCTTGGAGAGGCATTTTCTCATGATTGTTTGGGAGCCACCTTTGTCTAGCAGCACCATCAAGTGAAAAGAGGTATGTTTGGACCTGTTTTGGTGTGGTTTGTGTGGGAATATCTCAAGGAAAGAAGGTCGCAGACCTGTATAGTTTCTTGTAGGGAGGTCGAGCCCTAGATCCTTGTGTTAAGGAGGGTTGTTAGATAGTACAATTGGATGGAAGGTGCCCTACCAGATAGCGAGTCGGAGGAGAGCCTTTTTCTAACATAACCATAGTTGTTAGGAGGATGTTTGGACGATGGAATGAGGCTGAAACATATTAATGTATTCCCCTAACCATTCTAAAGTCAACAACAGTGTAACAGACCCTACAACAGTGAGCCAAAAGGTATGTATTTCGTGTATGTTTTCTAGCCTTAGATCCTACTTCTTGGATCAATTCAGATGGGATGTATTTACAGCCATGGAAGCCAAATGGAAGGCTTGACGTGGAGGTTAGAAGCCTAACCTAGGATAAGATTCCACAGTGGTTGTATTAGGCACTTAGTCGTTGGTGGAGGGAAATAAGAAAGTGTTCAAAGTAGCCCTTGACAAGCAGTCACAAAGGGAGTTTGAAAGCTGAATTTTGGGTGAAGAGTGGAGCCTAATGTGTAGCTCTTTGATGGACAAAAGAAGCTACTAGATTGGTAGGTTGGAGCTCAGGTATTGGTCAGCCTAGAAGATCGAATTGGATTAGCCCATGTTCATTGAAGCAAAAGTGACTTGCAGCAGTGATAGGTGGCAACCCTCCTAGATTCTCTATGTATTGTCTCTTGATGGACAAAGGGGCAACTAGAGAGTAGATCAGAAGTGAAGGATTGACAAGACAAGATATGACATAGAGGTTGTGATTGTGCACTAGAGCAGTGAGATTGTCATTGTATCTTGTATTCATGTACTTGTGGATAGTTGAGGGCCATTACGCCTAGTGTGGGAGCTCTAGACTATTGTATTATTCAGTTGGGTTAATATAGCGAAGATTGGTTTGTTGCACATATTTTTACAATACTTTGTTAAAAATTGTCTTGATTTGTGCATGTGTGATTTACTATTATTTATATTTCGTTGTGCAAAGTAGATTTGTTGGAATTCTTGTTTTGGTAGCATCGAATATTTTAAGATTCTATACTAGCACCAAAGTCGTGGAAATTCAACAATGTATTCTATTTTCAACCTCCAAGAGCGAGTAGCCTTGTCTTCGTTTTGTTGAAGAATCTAGGGCAAATGTAGTTAATGTGATTCTTCTTAACATGATAACTATTAGTGAGGTATTTTAACTTTTTTCTTATTAGCACAATCTTATCTTGACATCATTAGTGTCTATATTTCTTACTTCATCAAACAGTTACCAAAATACAAGAGACAAGAACACAAGATGTTGGCTTTCTGCCATGGCCAAAACCTCTCCCTCTTGGAGAGGAAAAACTGCCAAAATTCTTCTTATAGAGATTCTACTTGACGAATACCAAGACCATGACCCTTGACCTACTAGGACATTCCAAGACCAGACACCAATCCTCTTCTTACTATTGACATCATCATCATCATTATTACTGCTTCACAAACATCATGATCATAATATCACAGAGATTCTTATAGTTTCATCTTGCTTTATTCACTATGTAAACTAGGTTTTATTCCCGCTACACTATAAAGGTAATCACTGAGATTATTGTTGTTGCAACACTGTTGTACCTAGACTTATGACAACATCCTCCTTGCACCAAGATCATAATTGTGCCGAGAAGTTGTGTCACTGCAATGCTTGTCTAAGATCATAGTAATCCATCTGAAGTCTCGATCTGCTGCCTTCATTCGAGCTTCCTGTACCATTGTTCCTTTGTCCTCAATCTCAAAGAGGAGTCCGAAGATATCACTGCAATTGTGACCGACGTTTCAGAAGTATGTCGAGGCTTTGTCTTCACCAAAGTTTCAGAGCTTTGTGTTCACTCTCCTGCACCTCATCCGAGACCCTATACTATTGTGCTTAACCTAGACTTCAGAGATGTATGCAGAGATATCTCTGCTCCTTTTCTGCAGTTTCAGGATGTCTGATATTCTGAGCTTGAGTGGTGACCTTAGTTGGGTTTATATAGTTGTCGTGTCTCCATAATAAGTCGACACATTAGGGTTAACCAATGTGTCTCTATTTTTGAGTCGAATTGTCATATATATTTGCTTTGAGGCCTACATGATTGTCTTCTTCATTGTGTTGTTGGTAGTATAATTATTTGGAGGATGGTGCTTGTCTTGGAGGGCTACTTGACACTAGGTTGACCCATATTCATGCTCAAGAAGAGATCTTTAACATGACTTTGATTCTTTGACTTTCCTAGACCTTAGGAATGAGCAAGAAACTCATAATAAAAATAATAATTATTTTTCTTGACAAGTATAAAGATCAAAATTGCATTTACAAATACTGAACCTAGTTACATTTTTCTTCAACACCCCCTCTTAACTAGGGAGGTATTTACAATGGTACTTGGTCATTCCCAATCTGAAGAATTTATCATAAGAAGAATCAAATTGGTATAACCATCTGTATAGCATCATATCAATCAACTTTGTCATAGTGCAAGGCCTTGACTAACAACTCCAACTCTCCATAAGACCATGAGCTACAATGTTGGTGAGACCAATGATTTATTCATCAATCTTTCAAGCTTTTCTCTTCCAAGCGCTTTGGTGAAGATGTCTGCAACTTGCTCATTTGTGGAACAACCCTCAAAGAATATCGATCCTCTTGCCTACCCTTATCTTGGATTCCCTACACATCCTCAAAGAGTATTTGATGTGAGATGATTACCCAATCCTCCCATTCTTTCTTCCCAAGTGAAGACAATAATGTTGTGTCTATCATGTGTCTACATTTCCATTCATGGCCTTCATCTAGACTTACAAGTGTTAGTCCTGGTCTAGTGCTTGACACATGACATGGAAAAACACAATTGTCACTCCGTTGTAATCAGGGGTGATCTTAATACAAACTCCCTCTTGATCATGGGACCTATCAGAGCTCCCTCTTAGCTAGGGACTCTTCTATATATCAGCAACTTTTTCTTTATGGATCCTTCAGCTTCTCGATCAACTTCTCTCCTTGATGTCATGAAATTTAATTGAGCTTCTTCCTTTTAGGGAAACAACCATCGATCACTTTCCTTCTTATTTTGTCATGTCATTCCTTTCTTCATGGAAAGTAGCCTTATTGGTACATAATGGAACCTTCTTCATATGGCTACTTCTTTTCTCTCCATGCTTCTTTCAGGATTTTCCATCCATCGCATGAATCCTGGTTTCACTTGTACTTACAAGTCTTGTTTTAGTAGCCCTGCATGAACTCATCTAGATATTATTCAAGAAATTGAAACATTATATTAAATTAAATCATATCTTACAAGATGGCTCTTCATCATGAAATCTTCTTGTAGGTATCAGCATCATGCACACATATTGTCACATCTCCCAAAGCTATTCATTATCAAGGGTCTTCATTATTTTCAGAATTTCATCGGAGTCTTCATATCTTTCTGGGAGATTTTCTAGTCAAATATTCTTGGTCTTTTGGATGTTGATTGCCTTCATCATGGTTGCATATCTCACGATCTCTTCCTTCCTCACACATTCCATAGCTTTCAATCAGAGTTTCTTTATTGTAGTCAATCACCTCATACTTCATAGGAGGACATATTATGTTGATTTCATCTAGTGTGATTTATGCCTTCCTGCATCTTTTTAGAGGAAGAGATATTTTTTCTCTTGGTCATGCTTCTTAAGATAGAAGAAAAGATCCATATTACCTGCAACCATACGACATGAAATTATAATATTAAACACAAGCATACATACCTTATTTTACCTTCAGATCATCGAGGCTTCTTCTAGCAGCTTCCTTTATTGAAAAGATCTTCAATCCCTTGATATGCTTCATGTTGTGAAAAAATTTGAATCTACACATCAGAAATCCTAGTGCAATCACTGGTTTATCATATCCTACTTGTTATTACATTCAACAATTCATTTAATTTATAAATAGTGATAAAAAACACTACTGCAACCTACACTGACATACAGATCATAAACTGAAACAAATATGAGACAAACACACAAGGGACACCGTTATTTTTGGACAAACATCCCCAGAAAAACCCAATGCAGGAAAACTTGTGCAGCAGCTCTGAGGGTTTTCTATTATTAAGCAGTAGTTTTGAATACAACTTTGGATGCCCTCTCGGCTATCCAGTTACAGAGATAAAATATACTAGCAAAAAACTAAGTGATATTACTTCACCCAGCAAAATCCCTTCGATTCGGCAACTAGACTGACTATCCCCGGCTACAACTGTGTTTCCCCTTCGCAATAGTTGTGTGGGCCTCCATGGAGCACTTTGAGACACTACGTCAGCTCTGTGCTTCCTCCTCTGCCTCCTGGAGCTCTGACATCAACCTTCTCGATTGATCCTACTGATCCCCAACTGAGTTCAGACTTTTGCAGGAGGGTAGCTCTTTCTCCTGCGTCGGCACTATGTCAAGCAATGTGTGGGCCCTCCTGGCCTAGTGTCAGCCTCCTCTAGTCTGCCCTTCCTCCTCTAGCTTATCTTTTCCTCTCTCTATTATGTATTCGGGGTCCCAGAGAAGACCTTCCAACCCCAACTATCCCTACCCCTCTACTGCAACTCAGATCCCATGTTCAACTTTCTCAGCAAACCTTGCCCCAAAAAAATCAAACTGACTAATCAACTTGGTGTATCTCCAACTGACCCTCAAGCCTCCTCTTATACTTTTCATGTTAATGAATCAACGGCCGTGATTAAGTCCCTAATCAACGTCTAAGATTAAATCATACTTGATCCTCACCTCTAAGAAGCTTCTCACCCATATTTTTATTAATGCCCATTAATATTTTTATTTTCCTAAGTGTAGACTTAGGAACCCATTAAAGATATTAATTATTTTAATAACTCATAATCCGAGTGGAATTTCTCCAAACAATTTCTGGGTCTTGGAGATCTTATGTATTCTAGCCCCTACAAAAAATTTCAAAGCTAGAGAACATCCGATGCTACCCAAAATCAACACTCGCTCTTAGCAAGGAATGTGCTCTAGAAATACTCCCCGATAGAAGCATCACACTGATCCATGGCATCGGTCCTCTATGTTGTTGATGCTTGGCCTGCTACCCTTCATCCACTACACTGTTGCATCATGTATTATTTCCCATGACACTGCCACTGTCACTGCTAAATATGTATTGCAACTCCCTCTTAATATGTTGCATCATGTTTCCCATAGCACTACCACTGCTAAGTGTTGCACTACAACTCATTTGCTAAGAAGTCAGCAACTGAAAAAGTCACCCAAAAGCTGACATGCTAGTTAGTCTGGATACCCCGTGATGCTGAAGCTACCTCTACTACTAATTTGTGTTGACCCTCTAATGTTATTGTGTCATCGTTGTATCTGCTCTATGCCTTTTGTATTGCTCAACACTTTACTATGTTGCTTGAGACTTTGGCACTCTAGCTCTACTACTATTGCTCCATCATCCCTCGCACCAAATGACTCTCATCATTTTGTTGTTCTCTTTAAGGGCTCCCGTAGCCGTATGTGATCCAAGAGTTTGGGAACCTCAAGGATCATGCCCCCTGTTTAGTCAATTTAGTGTCCTAAATTGCTGACATGAATTATCAACCAAGGTTTGTAAGCTAATGAAGTGTAGTGCACTATATGTGCTTAGTTAACCCTTCCTACTTCGTTGTTTTGTATTTTTATATTGTTTTGGGGGTTTCTGTTCTTTGATTCCTAATTATGTACAAATTGAACTAAGAGACACTGAATCTAAACTTCCTAAAGGTGAACCAAGAGCTTAAAACTAGTCAAAATCTAAGTTAAAAGAAGGAAAAACAGAGCATCTGTCCTATCTTGTCATTAATCCTAAGTCATGAATCTAATTCTTAAAATTAAAAGGTGAAGTTGTAAGGCATGTTGAACTAAATACAGAGAATGAAATTAACTGAAGTACTTCTAGTTACTCTAACCTTCAATTTTGAAAGATAACTTTCTTGAGATGGAATACAAGCAACTTTTTGTACTTTATGATCTAAAGAACTAAATAAAAACATGTAGAAGGTAACTGATTGGTCTCAACCATTGTGTAAAGTGAATGTTTAACGTTTAGGATGGGTATCAGCTTGAAATGGTGATCAAAAACATTCATTAACATAGTGCATTGCCAATCTGAACTAGAAAATAAATAACAACAACAGTGAGTAAATTAGTCAACAATGCATTCTCATTAGTCTCAACCTTACTCTGAGTAGAAACAAAGTCATTTCCTTTT
Organism: Pinus taeda; assembly: GCA_000404065.3. Classification (NCBI taxonomy): domain Eukaryota; kingdom Viridiplantae; phylum Streptophyta; class Pinopsida; order Pinales; family Pinaceae; genus Pinus; species Pinus taeda. The sequence goes on from APFE030234087.1 coordinate 17,488, forward strand.
TATGAAATGGGTTGGAGAAATAAGACTGCACAATTGAGTTCTAACATTATGCTACTAATCAAAACTAAAAGAAACCAAACTACAAGAAATCAACCTAAGTTAGAAATATTGTTAAAAGCAAGTGGTGAAATTAAAACTGAACAGAAAACAAATGAAAATAAAACCTCCTTCAGTGCAGGGGCCCTCTACAACTGACTGGTTTGAGCTGCTAACTAATTTAAAATTCTCTTTCAAACGATCATTGGTCAACACACGACTTTATATTATAAACAAGAACAAAGTCCAAAAATACAGAGCTGAAAGTCTGAACTTAATACATCAAAAACTCTGAACCCCTCTTGGTTCTTTACAACTAGTATTTAAAAGAACATATTCATAACTGTATTTGAGGAAAATTAGCTACAGGTTGTCTACACATATCACAACAGGGCTATGTAAATGTTTTATCAGCTACAGGTGATTGAATTCGAGCGAGATGTTTGCACAGAACCGTTAACATAGGTGGCTGATTCGAGTTAATGTTGCAATAGAACTGTTGGATTTATTAATTAACCCTGAAATAGTAGACAAAGAGTTCTATTGCTTCTGGGTTTCATATGTTTGACTCCACCTTTGACTATGGTCTTGAGCTTGCTTTCTTATCGATCTGGGTTGAGTGACTAGGATAGAATCCATGTGGAGCCGATTCCGGAGATGCCCATGTGGTTGATTTCTTCGTTTGACACCTGGAACCTGCCACACCATGGAAGTAACTACGAAATACACAGTTAGCTGCAAAATAGGTTGTGTTCTATAGCTAATTTGAAAAAACTTATTCAAATATCAAAAACATAAAAATATAACATGTCAATCATTTAATACCCTCCTTAAGACAAAATCTATCATTTACCATTGATGTGGATCTGTATTCTTATGGAAAAACAAGGGAAAGAAGTGAGAAAATATGTCAAGTAGAGGGTAATTCTGAGGCTCAACACCCCCATGTAGTCCTCCTAACTACAACTCGATGTCGCCCCACCTCTTCCCCAGAGGTGCATGAGCACTCATGGCACAATCCTTGTCATCATCCTCCTCGTCAGCTTTTGTTGTAGCAACGTTTGAGTCAGACTTCTCTTCCTTGCCCTTCTTCCGAGGGCACTGAGTGGCGAAATTTCCTAGTTCCCCACACCTGAAGCATTTGACTTTGGTTATGTCTTTCTTTTTCTTCATCTATTGCCTTGGTTGTCCCGTTGATGTGAGAGTTGCATCCTCCTCTTCCTCCTTCTTGACTCTGACTCCTTTACTGCTACTTCCTTCCTTGGTTAACCGCCTGATCTCTTCCTGTCAAAGAGATGCCCACATCTCCTCCCAAATGGGGAGAGAAGCCTTGCCCAAGATGCTCTAGACAAAGGTCTCCCAGTCTTTAGTGTCTACATTCAAGGTATTCCTGACGATGAACTCAGGATCTGGAGTAGACCCCACGGAAGTCAGTTGACCTCGAATCCCTTGCAACCCGAGAAGGAAGGGATCAATTTCTTCTCCCTTCTGCATCTGAGACTATCTCAGCTGGTTCTCAAGCAACATCTTCCGTTGGATGGAATTTCCCTCATACAAGGTGGTCAAGGCCTCCCACATTTCCCTTCCTGATTCCTTTTCAGCAATATGTGGGATCATGTGATCCTTGACCCTGTCCAGGATCATGCACTTCACCTTTTCTTGAGCCTCCTCATATTTCTTTAAAGGATGAGCATCGACTAATATAGCCACCACCTTCAAGGCATAATCCTTGATGTGATTCTTGTCGAAGGCTGCCAGGATCCTCGCCTTCTAGATGACAAAGTTGGATGTTGCATCTAATATACCATGATATCTCAGTCCATTGACTACCATCTCTGCTCAAACAAGTTTGCAACATGTTCCCTTCTACCTCTCTTACTGTTGCCCCAGTAAGACTTGGATCTAGATTTCTTTGGCGCTAGAAATCCTCTAAGGAACAAGTTCTTTCCAAACTCCCTCTGAGTCCTGATTTCCTTCATGGAAATCCTCCCGCCAAATGTCGAATAACTCCTCTTCAATCCTCCTTTGTTTCTGCTAAGCAACCTGGATCTAGATTTCTTTGGCAAGAAATATGCTAAGGTAGTGACTCCCTCTACCTCGGCTTTGTCTCCTCAGACATTGTTCTACACCGACAACAACAGCGTCCCACCAGCACCACAGATCAAATCAGCACTGCTTCTCCTGCCCTGGCAACTGACTGACTTGAGCCTCTCATGCTTTGTGTTAGCCCAGAGAGCTGATGCAGTAACTGTGTGAGCTCCTCTCGAGTACTACCTCACCCTCCACTGGCTCATAATGATGACACAGGCACTATGTGAGCCTCTGTGTCACTCCTCTGGCTCAGCGTCACTCCTTCAGCTGCTCCTCTAGCTCTGAAATAGCATTGTCACTTGGGACAGCTACTTCTCTGCAGTAGTTTCACTGGATCTCCCATCTGACGTCTTCAATGTCCTATGATCTGCAATGCTCTTATACCATGTGAAAATTTCTAAATCTACACATCATAAATCCTAGTGAAATCACTACTTTATCATCTCCTACTTGTTACTACATTCAACAAGTTATTTAATTTATAAACTGTGATGAAAAAAACTATTGCAGCCTACACTGACATACAAATCATAAACTAAAACAAATACGAGACAAACACACAAGGGACACCGTTATTTTTGGACAAACGTCCCCAGAAAAACCCAATGCGGGAAAATCGATGCAGCAGCTTTGAGAGTTTTCTATTATTAAGTAGTAGTTCTGAATACAACTTTGGATGCCTCCTCGGCTATCTAGTTACACAGATAAAATATACTGGCAAAAACCTAAGTGATATTACCTCACTTCACCCGAAAAAATCCCTCTGATCCGGCAACTGGACTAACTATCCCTAGCTACAATTACCCCTTCGCAGTAGATACATGGAGCTCTTTGAGACACTGCGTCAGTTTTGTGCTGCCTCCTAGAGCTCTGACGCCGGCCTTCTCGGCTGATCTTGTTGCTCCCGAGCTGAATTCGGACTTCTGCAGGAGGGAAATTATTTCCCCTGCATCAAGCAATACATGGTCCCTCCTGGCCCGGTGTCAGTCTCCCCTAGACTGTGTTGCCTCCTCTGGCTTATCTTTTCCTCTCTTTGCTGTGTTTTTGGGGTCCCAACGAAGATCCTCCAACCCCAACTATCCCTACCCCTCTAATGTAACTCAGATCACCTGTTTGAATTTCTCAACAAACCTCGCCCTAGAAAAATCGAACTAACTAATCAACTTAGTGTATTAAGTCCCTAATCAATGGCTAATATTAAAACAGACTTGATCCTCAACCTCTTAGAAGCTTCTCACCCATATTTTTATTAATACCCATTAATATTTTTATTTTCCTAAGTTTAGACTTAGGAACCCATAAAAAATATTAATTATTTTAATAACTCACAATTCGGGTGGAATTTCTCCAAACGATTTCTACGTCTTGGAGATCTTGTGTTTTCTAGCCCCTCCACAAAATTTCAGAGCTAGAGCACATTCAATGCTACCCAAAATCAACACATGTCATATGATCATCTCATGGATTCCATACGTTAGAGTTCTCGTTGAAACACTTGCTCCCTCTCTAGATTAGTGAACCCTACGATGAGGATTCCATCAGATAATTTTGAGGATCATATATATCCCCAACTGGCATATTGTTTCCTTTTTTACTTAATGTATGATGAGCCTTAGATGACTCCTTTCTTTCCTTCAATGTCTACTGAGGTTCCCAAGAGCTATATATCCTACATGTTGTCTGCCATGGATTTTTTTCCTTCATGATCGCTATGAATATGTTACGAGCTCTTGCTTCTAATGCTTCCATGATGCCATGATGCATATTATTATCAATTTCATGTCTTATAACACAAGATATAGGAGCTTATGATAGGATCCTTTTGTGAGGGATACTATCTTACTCATAGGAGAGATTTGATACTCCCTCTTTCCTTGGCCCTTTTCTTTTATCCTTTAACACTATAGACTGCAACTTATCTTTCTCTATCTAGCATAGTGACCACAAATTGTCGAGTGAGGTAACCTTCTATGTTCATTGATATTTGTTACCTTACTCATCAATGATGACTACCTTCTTATCATATTTCCTAGATCTTCATGAATTTATTCCTTCATTCTTTGGTACCTTTACTATTGTGTAGATCTAACTGGCCTTCTCGACTTTAATTTCCGAGAGTATGTCTAGCATTTCATATATCTCCCTTTATGTCTCCTCTTCTACTATTCAGGTATGAGAGGACTTTTGAGTGATATCATATGAATCCTATGAATCTCTTGATGGATTCAAACAATGCTTGACCTTCATATACATTTTCATAGATATCAATGATTTCTCTTTTCTATGAGGATTATGACACTCCTTATTCTATGCAAAGACTTTCGATTATCTAACCGATTTATAAACCCCTTGCAATCATGAAATCATTTAACCAAATCTGATTATAAAATTGAAAGATACTTACTTGGCATGTGAAGAGGAGATCTTCACCTTGATGCTTCTTTTGCTTGAGCTTCCCATCATTAGTATCCTTTCATCACAAATTCCTTGGAGGCCTTCTAGCACCATCACATCAATGGTCTTGACATCAACGAGACTGCTTCATGACTTTCCCAGTTCATTTTTAAGGTACTTTTGACTTCAACATATTGTTGACATGTTAGTGATACTATTTTTTGATCTAAGCACCATGCTATTGAAATCATAATCATACACAAAATTCGAGAATGTGACAAGTATATTGATATGGCACTACACAGTGATGTCTATGTGCATTGTGTAGAGAGACAATGTATTAAGGGCCAGAACTTGTCAATGATTAACATAACTAAACTATGGGAGGCATTGTATTATCTCATCACCGAAACTACTTTGATGTAATAACTATACTAAGACAATGATGTAATCATGGATTGTGAAAGGTATTCCTTGGATTGCTTCTGCAATATATATATATATATATATAGATATACCTGAGACTATATTTTATGGCATGGAGACATTTCAATGATCAAGAAGTGAGGATCATTGATATACTCCATCAAACTAAGCATGAGTTGAGTGCATGACTGTAATTACTGAAGTTGATACTCCATGATTGTTGTAGACCTGCTTGTTGTATACTTGCTCCTTTAATCCTTTCAACCTACATTGATGTCCTTGAAGACAGATACATGTATGTCTCTTTTTCTACCCTTCATTTGACTTCAGCACCTTAGCTCTAATACCATCTTGAAGAATCTACGGAAAATGTAGTTAATGTGATTCTTCTTAGAATGATAACTATTTGTGAGGTATTTTAACTTTTTGCTTATTAGCACAATCTTATCTTGACATCATTAGTGTCTGTATTTATTACTTCATCAAAAGATACCAAAATAGAAGAGACAAGAACACAAGATGTTGGCTTTCTTCCAAGGCCAAAACCTATCCCTCTTCGAGAGGAAACCCCGCATAAAATTCTTCTTATAGAGATTCTACTTGACGAATACCAAGACCATGACCCCTGACCTACTAGGCCACTCCAAGACCAAGACACCAACACTCCAAGACCAAGACATCAATCCTCTTCTTATTGTTGGCATCATCATCATCATTGTTACTGCTTCACCGAGATCATGATCATAATATCACAGAGATCCTTATAGTTGCATCTTGCTTTATTCACCATGTCAACTAGGTCTTGTCCCTGCTGCACTATAAAGGTAATAATTGAGATTATTGTTGTTGCAACACTGTTGTACCGAGACTTATGACAACATCCTCCTTGCACTGAGATCACTGTTGTGCCGAGAAGTTGTGTCAATATAATGATTTTCTAAGATCACATTAATCCATCTAAATTGTTGGTCTATTGCCTTCATTCGAGCTTCCTGTACCATTGTTCCTTTGTCTGCAATCTCATAGAGGAGTCCTAAGATATCACTACAATTGTGACTGAGGTTTCAGAAGTATGTCGAGGCTCTGTCTTCACCCAAAGTTGCAGAGGTTTGTGCTCACTCTCCTACACCTCATTCGAGACCCTATACTAATGTGCTTGACCAAGACTTCAGAGATGTATGTGTTGTGCTTCTTATTTGTAGTTTCAGGATGTCCAAGATTATGAGCTTCAGTTTTGACCTTAGCTGGGTTTATATAGTTGTCACGTCTCCATAATAAGACAACATGTTAGGGTGAACCAATGTGTCTATTTTTTAGCCGACTTGTCATATATATATATATGCTTTGAGGCTAACATGATTGTCTTCTTCATCATGTTGCTAGCAGTATACTTCTTTGGAGGATGGTGCTTGTCTTGGAGGGCTACTTGACACTAGGTTGACCCATATTCATGCTCAAGAAGAGCTCTTTAACATGACTTTGATTCTTTGACTTTCCTAGACCTAAGGAATGAGCAAGAAACTCATAATAAAAATAATATTTCTTTTTTCTTGACAAGTACAAAGATCGAAATCACATTTACAAATACCGAACCTAGTTAAATTTTTCTTCAACATGTTTCAAATCAGATATATGTATGTTGATGGTCCAATTGAGAGATGTGAGTGAGCTATATATAGTCTTCTCCATAAGCGAAAAGGTGCCCCATGTAGCTAAGCCGACTTGAGGGGTAGGAGGGCCGACTTGGCATATTGGTGAGACAAATGACACTTGACAAATTTAATATGTATTCCTTTTGCAAGGGTCATAAAGAACATGCACTTCTAAATTTTATTTTGACCAATATAAAGCATGAAGGACATGCTTGACAATAAAAAAAATAATAATAATTTTATTTTTTCAAAACACATCAATAATTAGTTATTGTGAAGACCAACCATAGTTACAATTTCAACATAATGTTGAGGTGTAATACATTGTCAATAAAGTGATTTGATCTCTAAAACACGAGAGTTAATTAATGTGAGAAACGGAAACAACTATAAGCCTCTTTCTAAAGACTTTTTAGGAGCTTTTTGTATTAATTACTCAAGTAATTTCTTTTTTTACTTGACATTTATCTTTTGTTAACTTAGTGTTACTTAAGAAAAGTCAAGAAAAAGAGGCTTATGAGTGAGAGAAAGGATTGAGAGAGTCTTCATGTTGCTTTATTAAGGTTGAAGAGAACGTTATAGCATTAGGCCAAGGGTTAGTGGTATGTTATAACGCTCCACTAAGGCTTAGTCGAGTGACACAGAGAGATAGGGAGGCCAAAAGATGAGCTCAAGAGAGAGGATTTAAGACCATATCACTTGACTCATGCTCAGTGGAGTGCTAAGGAGGCTTAGGGAGGAAGAAAATTTGGCTTAGATCCCAAGTTTTAGGGTTGTAGTGTTGCCTTAAGTTCAAAGAGGGTTTTATGATGCTAAGTTGATGATTAGGCGAGCGCTATGGCAACTTGACAAGGTAAAACTTTGAGAGAGACTCAAGAGAGAGATTTTCCCAAGGTTATGATGTTGCCTTAAGGCTCATAGGGGTGCTACAAAGAAGTTGGAAGGCTAAAAATCAAGTTACAAGGCAAAAGCATTGGGTTGAGGGTTCAAAATCCAAAAATTGTAAAGAAACTCAAATTGAAACTTTTCCCTAAGAGTTACCTCAGTGAGCTAAAAAGATGCAAGGTCCCTCTATGGTGTTGGACTAAGGCTTAGTGCTCCCCATTGTTGTTGGATTGGTCATCGTGGCTTATGTTGAGAAATCAATGCTTAGGGTTTGATTCCTTTTTCATATAATTACTTGTGAATTATGTTGGCTTCTTTTACTTCTTAATTAGTTTATCTTTCATCAAGCAATTACGAGATTATATGTATATGAAGATCACAAGAACAAGAGACACAAGATGTAGGCACTCAGCAAGGGAAAAACCCCTATAAGGGGAAAACCCACTCAAGAACTCTTCCTTCAATAGATTCAAATCAAGATGAGACTCTTTCCAAACTTCTTAGACCTAGACAAAGACCTCCTCCAACCACCAAGTCAGCCCTTCCTCCTAGTAGATATATTTTGCTTAGCCTTCCAAGTGTCATCTCTTCAAAGTGCAACTTCAAATCCAAATTTCGGTCCCAGCTTTAGATTTTTAGCCCCCAAGTTCAACCTAGAATCTTTGCACGTGTGAGGGAAAGGTAGCCCAAAAACTCGTTTTTCCTTCTCCCATATTATCTCCTCCTCCTTCTGCAACTTTGCACTCCTTTTCTGCTACTGCTTCTTAGAGATCGAACTTGAGATCATGCCATCAAAATGAAGTCAAGTTGCTCAATATATCGGCTTCTTTTAAGGTTGAATTTCCCTAACTCATGCCAACTTGATGAGGGCAGGGCCGACTTCGTGTGGAGGTGACAAATGATCATTTTGACTCATAAAAAAATTATTTTTACATGGAACAAAATCCCAAGAAGGGTCTAATATAAATGGCAATGATTTTAATGACTCAATACAAACCCTAGAAGTCTTCAATTGAGGCTTTGACCTATAAAACATTGACTCAAGCATGAAACCCATGCTTTAATAATTCAATTACTTTAATAATAAAATTCATTTTTCTTTCTTTTGACAAATGCATTACATCATGACTCATACAATTATGAAGACCAACACTCATTACATTCATTAATAGCTCATTCAAACAAGCATTCCTCCACTCTCTCAAATCATCAGAGAGTTTATCATAGCTTGCAAGTTCTATCTAGGGTTTGCAAGGTAACTGAGATGACTAGGTGGGTCCCTCAATTCTCCTAGGCTCAAGACACTAGGAGGAATTGAGGGTTATTTTAGAAACTACATTTCATTAAATAGTTTTTCATCACTCTACTTGAGAGAAACAAGAGAAATAGGGTGCACCAAGAAGCTTTATCAAATAAAAATGAATAAAATGTTATCAAGCAAAGAAGTGCTCTACGAGAAAGTGTCCAAGTTGTTGAAACCACTTTCCAAGAAACAAAAAAATATATATCCAAGGTAGTGGGCCCTGCAAGACATCCCAAGACTGACAAAAGTGGTCCCAAAGTAGTCTCCAATGCTCAATAAGTATCCAAAAATAGTAAACCATAAATGAATTTTCATGGGGTCCACATTAGCTAAGTACGATAACCATAAAATATTCTCCATTGGAAATAGTGAACCCTAGAGAACACCATGTAACCACTCTCCAAGAGGTAGGGAAAATTAGCTCAAAGTCACTTAAGCCCTCAACCAAGTGGAAGCAAAGTGAGAACAATACCAATTAATAATGTAGGTGGACCACCTACTAGACCACTCCACCTAGGAGAATGTATGAAAATGAACAAAGGCCTATGGATAAAGAGATTTTCAAGGAATAAACTCAATAAGGACAAAGGCGTGTGCATTATTAACCCTCAAACTATTTGCAAGCCTAACCAACTCCATAAGAACATATGCCAAAGGATAGGGCTAAATCCTAATCCACTGAAGTGGCATGTGTGAATGAGGTAAAGGCTTAGAAATCACCCAATTGAATTCATGAGATAGGCAACCAATAATGTGTGTGTGTGTGTGTGTGTGTCTGTGTGTGTGTGTGTGTGAGAGAGAGAGAGAGAGAGAGGGAGAGAGAGAGAGAGATCCTCAATGTGTGCAAAAGGGGGAGTGCTACCCTAAAGTATCCATGAGGATACGTTGTATCCCTAGTGCTTTATTATTTTTCTTTCTTTCTTACCTTCATTTATTTTTTTAATTCAACTTACATAATAAGGCTTAAATCAAGGTTTAGAAGATTGAAATATGTTAGACCAATAATGTAGCACCTAAACTAAGGTTTGGGCTCAAATAATCAACAATGAAAATATCACACGCTGGTTTGGTGTTTCCACACAAGAAAGTAGTGAAACAATGCAGTATGGTAAATAGATGGTTAAACATGTAAAGAAAACCATATCGATTTTGGTGAAATGACTAACGCAACCCCCTACAAACAAGAAAATGTTGAAATGTGAGTGTAATATGACTTGTACCAAGATACAAAGTGGAAACATGGTGAGAAAATGATGTCTAGCAAAACTGAAGGAAAATTGATGAACTGTAAGTAAAGGTAAACAACGAGAGAACACATCACCATGAGGACATTAATAATAAAGAGCAAGACATGAACCCACCATGAAATAACCCAATGAGGTTAGTGACTAGAGAATTATGAGCAAGCACAAATAACAATATGGTCTCCTTAACAATGATAAACTAAAGAAATGCACCATAAAAAAGATGAAATATACATCACATTTCATTGAAGCAACCTCCAATTGTAGAGACAAGATCAGTATATTTGATACATAGGAAAGAATGAAAATGGCATGACAAATTAGTTGTGTCAAGTCATCCTCCGTGAATGCCACCTTCCCACCTAGTTAGTGAAAGTTAAATAAACCATAATTGTAGCACAAATGATAACTATGAACAACATGATAATGCCCCATGATCCACCACTGCTACACAGAAGGTCCATAAATTTCATGTTATAAGATGTCATGAAATGGTCCTTGAACAACCCATACAAAATATGGTGTGATAGGGGCTAATAATATCGATGAGTCCATGAAACACCTCAACAATCAATCTAGACACATGATATTCATAACGAAGAAGTAAGGAAAAAAGATCTTACCATTGGAGGAGACAAGTGATAACTAAAGTGCCACATCTCCACAAAAGATAAATTAGAGCAGTTTGAGAAATGGAGAAATGGTGAACTACCTCAACTGGGATAATGGTCTTAAGCTAAAAAGAGGTGTCAAATGTTGGAAAATGTAACTAAGTTTGGTAGACTTCAATAATGTACTTGATTCATTATGTAATGTACTTATCAAAAGAATAAAGAAAAAAAGATATTGTTATTGTTGTGACTTATTAAAGCATGGGTTTCATGCTTGGTTCACCATGTTTTATGTCAAACTTCTCATTGAGAACATCTAGGATTTATTCTGAGTCTAAAGAGTTATTGTACATTTAAAGAGACCCTTCTTGGGCTTTCAAATCATGTAAAAAGGTTAAGTATTGAGTCAAATATGAATTATGTAACCTCCACACTAGGTCGGCCTAAGGAACCTATTTGATCCCACAAGAAGCATGTAAAAGGAAGCTCATCGAATTCATTTGGAGCATCATCCTCTCATCAAGTTCGAACTCTCTTGCAGCTGGGAAGAAGCACAAATATCTCTTGTTGCTGGGAAAAAGTGCGAAGTTCTATTATAGCTAGGAAAAGGTACGAAATCTGTTGCCAAGAAGCCGAAGTGAAGGCGAGTTTGGGGAAGTATAAGGAAACAAGGAAAATCAAACTTTTGGTGTCTCTCTCTCTCTCTGTTTCATGCCCTAGATTGGGAGATCAAAGTCTTCCAAGTTTCACTATTTTCGGACGTTGCCAATTGTCGTAAGTTGTTGCATAGTCGAAGCTGTTGGAAATTGGTCAAAATTCTGGGAGGTTGATTTGGTGTGGAGGAAGGTTTGGTCTTCGTCTAAGGTGAAAAGTCTCAAAGAATATTATTGAAAGTAAGAATAATCTTGACTGGGTTTTCCCCTCGAAGGGGGTTTTTCCCTAGCTTGTGCCTACATTTGGTGTCTATTGTTTTATGTGTTGTTGCTTTTGGTAATTGCTTGATGAACTAAAGAAATAAGATATAAAGAATTGTAATAGTAAGAAACATCAAAAATAATTATCAAGATCAAGAAAATCTTTACTGCCTTTCTGATTTTCTAACATGGAATCAGAGCTTTGGTGAAGAAGGAAGAAAAAGGCAATCTCAAGCACTTGATCCATTCATAGATACTATCTCAGGGAAGAAGTTTACTATATTTAAGGAAGATATCTAACTCAATCAAAGATGAGAACAAACTTGAAGGAGCCTTTAGCTTCAGGTCCTAGAAGAAGAGGGTTGTCCTAATCCTCGAGAAGAACAAAGGGTTGGACTTAGTAAGAGGAAATGTAAAGAAGCCTACAGAAGAAGCCAGTGATGCCGACAAAGCAAAGTTCAGGGATTTAGAATTGATGGCTATGACACTAAGGGTAGAAGGGATAAAATACAATATTGTTCCATTCATAGCTAACATCGATCATGCTCAGGAGATGTATGAAGCCTTGTCGAAGTTGCTCACTATTAAGAAAATTGGTCAAGTAGCAAGTTTGAAGAATGACCTGAGGACTATGTGTTAAAAAAGTGTAACTAGGTTCGGCCTTCATAATGACATGTACTTGTGACTTTTGTAAATGATGTAATGAAGAAAATAAAATTATTTTTGTAAGCCTTGCTTCATGGGTTTCATGAGCAAGTGATTTTATTTTAGATGGATCCCATTGAGAGCCTTAGGATTTATCATTAGAGTCATAAAGTCAATGTCATGTATGGAGAAGCCCTATTGGGGATTTTTCAAATGTATTCTAGTCATAGGACTGTAAAATAGCCTTCCAAAGATAAGCATGGTTCTCCTCTTCATTTCAGTGTATAGAAGGAATATAAAACACATGTCGGCTCACAATTAAGAGACACATCCCTTCGTTGAATACATGTCGGCTTCTATATATGGGCAAACTACTATATATAAGCATGTAAGATATCCCCATTTCCACAGTTGAACAGTTTAGATTCCTCTAAAGTTTAGGTGGCTAAGCACAGAAAACAGTTCGGTTACATCTCTGAGATCTTCGGATGGGTAAGGAAGGGACAACGAGTCATGTTTAAGGCTGATCACAGTAAGTAAAGCTCGGATTCTCTAAGGTTCAGATCACAGAGAAAATATAAGCTCGGAGAAGGTATTGAAGGTGCAGTGAAGGTCCATGGAGTATTCAATGTCATGAAGTAACTAGTTCGAATAACCTTACAGTCAAGGAACTCGGATATAATCAAAGTCAAGGAGTTTTGTATTAGTCAACAGTTCGGATTGCACTACAGTTATGAATTTTGGGTTTTTGTGCTATGAAGAAGTCACATATCAGTGTTATAAGGAAGCCATAAAGATTCGGTGTTTAGTACTGCTCAAAGATCACAGTTCATTGATGTGATAATGATGAGTATGTCTACAGTTCGATGTGAGATGGTCTCAGTTCATAAGCATAGAAGGTCAAAGAGGAAGAGCAGGCAAGAAGAAGGTTGACTATCAAAGGAAACTTGTCTTGATCTTGGAGTGGCCAATAGGTCAATGGTATTGGTCTTGGTATTCGTCAATTGAAACCTCTATAAGAAGAATTTGTGCGGATTTTCCTCTCAAAGAATGAGAGGTTTTGGCCTTGGCTCATAGCCTACATGGTGTGTCTCTTGTTTATTTATGTTCATGCATTAGTTACTGTTTAATGAAGAACACTAATAATCTAACATGAAGAAGATCATAATCTAAACAAGTAAAAAGCATTCACAAGCAGTCACTAATAGAAGACAAACCGCCTAATGCTAATGCCCTAGATTTTTCAACACTATGAAGATGACTAAAGAAGATATTTTGGCAACTTTCTTTGTGAAGATAGTTAGACTCAGGGATCATCTCTTGGCCATCGATGAGATTGTTTCGGACAAATAACTTGTGATCACTACTCTATTAGGATTGCCACCCTCTTGGGGTGCATTTTCTACAGGTCTCAAGAGTTGGAAAGAAGTTCTCGCCTTTGAAGAATTATGGACCGCCTATAGTCAAGAAGAATTAAGGATCTCGATGGTTGCCAATCCTGAAGGAGTATCAAATGCTTATGTTGTTCATCATAAAGGAAAGAGATCGAAGGGACCAAAGAAGAAATTTGACATGTCCAAGATAGAGTGCTATCAATGTCATAAGAAAGGTCACTTCAAAAGTGATTATCCTAACAATCCAAAGAATAAGAAGAGAGGAAGGGATCAAGTCAACCTTGTTGTAGAAGGAGACTCAAAGAAAGTCAAGTCCGAAGAACCCGACTTTAGGGACTTACACAATTAAGTCCTTTGCTTGTAGCTTTACAAATTTTATTTTATGTGCTTTAGAATTTATAGGGTTTTAACATATTTTGGAAAAAGACATTTTTGTATTGTTTTAAGTTTGTAGGTTTCCCTCAAAATTTGGAGGGAGACCCCAACAACTCCCAAAGATAAGTATCTCATGTTTTTTCATTTTTGGGTTCATATACTCATTTAGTTTTCATTATATTAAAATACTAATAACCTTTCTCCCCTTGTTTGCTTGATTTGGAAAACATCTGCAAGGAAGATGTCTCAAGACAAGGTCAGTATAGAAACAAAGGTATGCTTTGAATACATTGATTGAAAGGATTATTCATTTGATGATCCATTACTAACTCTGTTATGACTAGTTGTATTGAATCTTAGTGATTCTTGTTTGGGTTATCCATCTCTTGATAAATCTACCCACCCCACTCATATTCTTAACTGATTGAATAGAACCCTAGACAGGTGAGAAGAGTTATGAAGTAGTCTAGGGTTTATAACAAAGTCCCTGGCAAGATGTTGAAGAGCATATGTCTCTTGTTTATAATTGAGTTCACTGATATATATAAAGATGAAATGATTCTGTGATTCTGATATGGCTATCATCATGCTTCTATAAATTTGGTTGTACTTGTTATTTAAGCTGTGCAAACACATTATCTTCAACTTGGTGAAGATGCTCAGCATGATGAGGATGATGATAACTCTGATGAAATGGTTGGAAGCCACGAAGGATTCTCCAATGTCGAAAAGAAGAAGTTGATCTCCCTAAGGAAGCATAAATAGAAGAGATCTCCTTAAGATTAAGAGGGAGTCTGAATAAAGAGATGCTTTCTGGTTGTGAGGGAGGGCATAGCTTGATGTTAAATGAAGAACGAATTTCGGAGGATATGTTGTTGCATGGGTAGGAAGAAAAACATATGATTGAGGAATCTTTTGTCAAAGATTCGGTTGATAGTCCTACTATGGAAAGTTGAGAAGCAACATTAAAGTTGTCTAAAAGACCCCATAGGTTTGTATTTGACTATGTACATGTGAAAGTATATTTTTGATTGGGGTTGTCTTTGTACAGGTGAATCTCTCGAAGGATTTGATAGCATGTTGGTTACCAATCAAGTTTGATTGGGAGAGATTGGTCATTCATGATTTTTTGGACCAAGGGTTATTGAGGCTTTGTGAGGGAAGCATTGTCTGGGAAGACATCTGGTTGACACTGTGTTGATGTCTGAGTCCTGAAGTCGGAAAGGTGGTTTTGATCAAAGAGTTATGTTTTGGATACACACCTGGATTTTTGGGTTAATGGTTAGCAAGTAAGCTTGAGGGTACCTAAAGGGGATGAAAGCTCAAGTCCATCTTAGTCCCACCTGGATATATTGCCTTGGTCAGGAATCTAGTCCATGGCATTGTGGTGCCTAAATTGTTGAGTGACTAGTTGGGTAGATTGCCCTGGCCATGAATCTAGTCCATGGCATTGTGGTGCCTAAAGTTCTTCATGTTTCATATAGTTTGAGATCTTTCCTTGTAGAATTGAGGCTTATATGATCCATATCAAGTTTACGAGAGATTTTTCGGCAAAAATCACATGAAATACCATTTGTCGACGCGTTTCAAACCAACCAGTGTGGTTCATCATCAAGACAAGTTGAAGAAACAGATCCAGCTTTGCATGTTAAATAGTCTGAGTAGAGCTTCCAACGGCTAATTTTGACTTTTGGACCAGGGTCATAAACTTTTTTTATAATTTAATGGAAGTTAGTTATATTAGGTGACCATTCCCTTAAATATCTATAAAATATATAAAGTAATTTTAATTGGTTGTTAAGTTAATAGTTAGTTAAAAAGGTATTATTTAATAATTAAAAATTATAAGTTATTTAGATATTGTATTTGTACATTATGAATACCTCCCTAGTTAAGAGGGAGCATTGGAAAATGTAACTATGTTCAATCTTCAATAATGTACTTATCAAAAAAATAAAGAAATGAATTTTTATTGTTATTATTGTGGCTTATTAAAGCATGGGTTCCATGTTTGGGTCACCGTGATTTAGGTCAAAGTCCCCATTGAGGACTTCTAGGATTTACTCTGAGTCTATAGAGTTATTGTACATTTAAAAAGACCCTTCTTGGGCTTTTGAACCATGTAAAAAAGGATAAGTATTAAGTCAAATATCAATTATGTAACCTCCACACCATGTTAGCCTAAGAGAAGACCAAGTCGACCTAAGGAACCTATTCAACCCCACAAGAAGCTTATAAAAGGAAGCTCATCAAATTCATGTGGAGCATCATTCTCTCATCAAGTTCGAAGTCTCTTGTAGTTGGGAAGAAGTGTGAAAATATCTTGTTGTTGGGCAGAAGTATGAAGTTCTCTTGTAGCTGGGAAAAGGAGCGAAGTTTGTTGTCGGGAATTCAAAGTGAATGCAATTTTAGAGAAGTCTAAGGAGACAAGGAAAATCAAAATTTTGGTGTCTCTCTCTCTTTGTTTCATGCCCTAAATTAGGATATCGAAGTCTTCCAAGTTTCACTGTTGTCGGAAGCTATTAAATTATGGTATGTTCTATGCTTAGAGCAGTTTACTTATTTTACTTCTTATTAGCCACAGATTAGCAATCACATATACATTAAGTAAAGTGAAGATAGAACATTAAATGAGCAACAGAAAACAAGCCAAGACAAGAGACATAAGATGTGGCGGCTAGCCAGGGACAAACCCCAATGCGGGGAAACTCTTTAATCAAATCTCCTTTTATCTTCAATATTTGAGCAAAGAGAAATAGTACAAAATCTGAATTTTGTTATTTTATATCAGCAGCAGCAAACCCTATATCAGCAAAGTCAAACTTAGTCAAACTAGTTGAAATTGACCTCTAAAATGCTTGGTCAATTTCCGGTCAACTTGTCCTCGAACAGCCTGAAGAAATAGCCCTTGAACAACCCCAAAAGTACAGTCAATTTGCAGATTTCTGAAGGCAGCTTGCAGCCCTAAAATAAGGCAGTCAACACCGGTCAAACCAGAGGTCAAATCACCTTGATTTTCGTGCCAAAAATTGTAGCCTGCCTAGGAGAGGCAACCACACCCAATCCACACTTATGGAAGGTCAACGCTTGGTCAACGTTGGTCAAAGAGATGACCTGCTGCCCTAGCGTCCTTCTTTCTGCGTCTTCCTTGCCCTAGAACATCTTCCTTTCAGCCACACGTGCGAGAGAGAGAGAAGCTCCTTTTATGTGTAGGAGAGAAAGAGAGAGAGAAGATGAGTGAATTGAATTTTCCAAAGCAGGAGAATGCTCCTTGTATTTATAGGCAAACATTGAGGTTGAATAGACATGATTGTTGGGCTTCTGAGCCTACATAAGTTTGATGGCCGACCTTGAAAATTGTCCATAACCAAAATAAATTCATATCTCCATAAATACTTATCAAAATCGGATGATCTTTAGATCAATCCTACACCCCTCGATGAGAGGAATCTAGGAGAAATATCAGCAGCCATAAATAAGGTGACCCACATGGAGTTTGGCCCTAGTTTCCAATTTTAACACTCCCTCTCAACTAGGGAGAACTTCCTCTGTAATCTGTCAGACCGTCACTGCTATCCATCCATCAAATGCACTATCCTGTACAACTTGACCCCACTCTGCTCTACTCTGCTTTGCTCTGCACTACACTGCTCTACTTTGCTCGAACTATGAAGAAGAAGAAATGATCGAGAATGTATCATACCATCCTCCACTAACCCGAAGTCAATCTCAAAGTGTGAACACGCTCTCACTGATCCCAGATCAATGGAGGTCATCCTAGCATAGGGAGTGTGGTAGATACAGTGATGTGTTCATCGATAGTACTACTATGGTCCCTATCCTAATTTCCCTACTCATTGATCAGATGAGAGGTACTTCCCATGAGTCCCACACTACATGGGTAGGATGCCTCGACAGGAGAACTAATCATCCTATCCACAGGAGAACGAATCATCCTGTCCAGTGGATGCCACAGAGAACTAATCATCCTGGCCTACAGGAGAACTAATCATCCTACTCCACAGTCGCCACGGAGAACGAATCATCCTGGCCCACAGGAGAATTAATCATCTTGTTCCATAATCGCCACGGAGTGTCATAGGGGAAGGTTGAACCTTTACCCTGTACATAGTGCACCACCATGGGATGGTGAGTCGCCCTGTGGTCACATGTCGCTCCAAGAAGTACCTCACACCCCCCTGGAGCTCCCAAAGCTCAATACATCATACTCGACCCTCATAAGAGGGTCTTTGAACAACGCCAAGTCGTTCTCAAAAAGTCAAGAACTTGACCTTTCCTACGGGCTTTGTCAAAATGTCGATGACCTGTTCATCTGTACCGATATGTTGGAGCCTTATTGCTCGTTGCACCATATCTCGAATATAGTGGTACCTGATATCAATATGCTTGGAGTGATCATGAAATACGGGATTCTCTGATAAATGGATCCCGCTCTAGTTGTCACACAAAATCACGGTGGTATCCAACGTAAATCCAAATAGCTCACTGAAGAGCTTTCGCAACCAGACTGTTCCACAGGAGGCCATGCTAGCAGCAATGTACTCTGCCTCGGAGGTGCTCAAAGCCACCAACTTCTGCTTCCTGCTCATCCAGGATATCAAGGCAAATCCAAAAGAGAAATAGCACCCGAAAGTGCTTTTTCTGTCCGCCACACTGCCTGCCCAATCAGCGTCAGTATACCCAAGTAGTCTCACATCTTCGGCAGTGTATCTCAACCCATGAGTGATTGTGCCACGAAGATATCTCAATAGATTCTTGGCACCAATCCAATGTGAGTGGTGAGGCTCAACCATATGTTGACTGCAAAGCATATATCCGGATGGGAGTTCACCAAAAACATTAATGCTCCAATGAGTTGACGATACTTGGTAGCATTTTGTAAAACAAGTTCGGTAGCACTACCGCTTAACTTCTTGAAGTCGAGCCCATCGGGGTAGTTACGGGCTTGTAGTCCACCATGCCGAATCTCTCCAATATCTTCACCACATATTTTCCTTGAGATAGGAAAATCTCCCCTGGTTTCTAACAAACTTTCAGTCCTAAGAAATAGTGCATAAGTCCTAGATATTTCATCTCGAACTCAAAATCCAGCTCCCTCTTACATTCGTGAATGAGAGGGTTTGCACCTCTTAGAAAGAGGTCGTCAACATATAGCACCAGTATGAGAGGCTTGTCATTTATAACCTTAAAGTAAAGGTTAGGATCAGCTTCACTCCCAGTGAATCCCAGTTTCATCAAGTAGCTAACGATCCTCTCATACCATGCTCAAGGTGTTTGCTTTAGCCCATAGAGGGCCTTCTTCAACCTGCACACATGATGTAGGTTCCTTCTTCAACGCAATCTTGACATCCATCTGATGTAGGTTCCATTCTTGCGAAGTAGAAATGGCTATGATCGAGTGAATGGTGGTATATCGGGCAACAAGTGCAAATATCTCGTCATGGTCTATACCTTCCTTCTGGGAGAAGCCACGAGTGACAGAAAGAGCCTTATACTTTTCCGCACTTCCATCAACTGCATGCTTTATCTTGTAAAACCATTTTGAAGTGACCATTGATTTGTCCTGGGGTCTGGGGACCACATCCCAAACATTGTTTTTCATGATGAACTCATATTCCTCAGTCATAGCATCCTTCCATACTTGATGCTTGACAGCGTTTTTGAATGACGAAGGCTCATTTTGGATGATCGTGCTCATGATGGTCAGGTATCCCTGAGACTTGTTTGGCTTCTTACTTTCACTGAAGGTTCCTCGAGGTGCAATGTGTCCTTCAGCATTATCAAGTGTCCCCCTAAGCCATGAAGGCTTCTTCCTAGAAAAGGAAGGGTCTTCCGGAGGAGGATCAATAGGATCCATAGGTTCTTCCACATCGGGCACCGTCTCATCTTCTTTTTCCTTCGGTTCCCGGGTGTCAGCTTCTTTAGATCCCCTTAAAGTACGAAGATTGTCTACCTTGCTAAGAGCCATATCTTCATCAAAGGTGACATCATGACTAATCTCGACTTCCCTTTGACAAACTACATAGATTCTATAGCCCTTAGTATTTTTGCTATAGCCCACGAAGATTCCTTTCTTTCCAGATGCACCCAATTTATTCCTTTTTTCTTTAGGCACATGAAAATATACAGGGCTTCCAAAAATTATAAAATGAGATACATCAGTGTTCTTACCGGTGAACATTTCTTTAGGAGTCTTGGAACCCAATGCTTGATGAGGGCATCGGTTTTGTACATATACGGTGGTATTTGCAGCTTCGGCCCATAGAAACTTCGGAAGTCTCTAAGCATGGAGCATAGCACGGACAGCTTCCACAATTGTACGATTCTTCCCTTCCACCACACCATTCTGTTCAGGATTGTATGGTGTAGTAGTCTCCCTCTTAATGCCAGCCTCTTTGCAAAAGTCATGAAACTCATTGGATTCATATTCAGTCCAATTATCAGTCCTTAAGATCTTGATCTTCTTTTCGGTTTGATTCTCGATCAAGGCTTTGAAGTGTCAAAACCAGGAGAACACTTCATCCTTCTTTTTCAAGAAGTATATCCAAGTCTTGCGAGAATAATCATCTGTAAAAGTGAGGTAATATAAATATCCTCCCAAGGAGTTCACAAGCATCATACCGGATATGTCTAAGTGAACCAACTACAATATATCAGAGTTCTTGCTTTGGCTTGAGGGGAATGATCCCCTTTTGAGCTTCCCTTTGGCACATCCTGGACATACACCTTCTTGCTCTAATCTGAACTCAGGCATCCCTCTCACTATTTTTCTTACATCGGGTAGAGCTTTATAATGAAGGTGAGCAAACCTCGATGCCATAGTTCAAACTGAAGAGATGTGTCACAAGACATGACACCCGGAGGACTTCCACCGACCTGATATAATGGATCAACTCGAAACCCAAGAGTAAAAGCATCTTTAAAGTTCTTTTTCCATACACATACCTTTCCATCGTTGAAGGCCACCTTGTAGCCTTTGTCTTCCATTGCCGAAAAGGACACCAGGTTCTTTTTGAGATCAAGTACATATAATACATCTTGTAAGTGGATGGTATTACCCTGATTCGATTGAACAGTGACATTTCCTACGCCTTTTACGGGATATTTTGAATTATCTCCAAGAGCAATTTCCAGGTTGGTTTCCTTCTCTATCAGATTATAGAGAGCTTCTCTGTAACGAGTGAAGTGTCTCGAGGCACCACTATCAATAAGCCAATTTCCCAGCGAGTCCGGGGGAGCAATAGTAGATAGAGCTGCTGGTAGATAATATTCATCTTGCTTATTGTTAACAGTGTTAGATTCATACCTGGAATTTCTTGCCCTCTTGAATGGTTGTCCTCTTCCTTGATTTTCGGCACTTCTTTTACCTCTGCCATTTGACCTGCCATTCCTTTGATTGCCTTGAGAGGGATTTTGATCATCGTCCCGGTGTGAGTCCCTTTTATCAGGGCACTCCCTTGCATAGTGACTCATTTTATTGCAATTGTAACATCGTCCTTTTCTTCCACCCTTGGATCTAGCCTTTCCTTTGAATTTAGCCCTGGAATTGTTTCTTCTTTTAGTATGAGAAGAAAAGGCAGAGGGATGACCTTCAAGTATGGGCATTTCTTGTTCTTCCATCCTTGTTTCTTCTTGACTACATCTAGCCATCAATTCCTCAAATCCAGGAATTACGTTGTTGTTGAGAAGAGTAGTCCTGAATATATACCATTCAAATGGCAGTCATCCAAGAGTGGTGAGTGTCATTTCCCTGTCAGGAATTACTTCCCCAATAGATAGGAGATCATTCTTGATCTCGGTGATCCTTAAGAAATATGCTTGCATACTCTCACCTTTTCCCTTCTTAATTTCCTTCAGCTTATTTCTAAGGAACAAAACTTGATTTGCATCATTAACTTTAAATAAACTCACCAGTCTATCGTAGATTTCCTTAGAGGTGGTCAGCGCAGAAACATAGGCCACCAAACGCTTGTCGATAGAGTCCCAGATGATCTTCCTTGATTAGACTTCTCCCTTGGTCCATTTGTTCCTGGTAGCAGCGGATGCATTTGATGGAGGTTCAACAATCCTGCCTCTCACATGGTCCAACACTCTCTGCTCTTCTAATGTTAAATCGAGAGACATATTCCATCTGTGATAGTCAAATTTCTCACGGAGTTTGTCTTCAGCAAGGAAGTGTGTTGAGGACCACATGATTTCTTTTTAAGATACCCTTGCCAACCTTTTGTTTGATGATTGCTCTTGCTCTTGCTCTTGCTCTTGCTTGGGCTTTGTCTTCACCTCAGCTCCAATACCATGTTAAATTATGGTATGTTCTATGCTTAGAGCAGTTTACTTATTTTACTTCTTATTAGCCACAGATTAGCAATCACATATACATTAAGTAAAGTGCAGATAGAACATTAAATAATCAACAGAAAACAAGCCAAGACAAGAGACACAAGATGTGGCGGCTAGCCAGGGACAAACCCCAATGCGGGGAAACCCTTTGATCAAATCTTATTTTATCTTCAATAGTTGAGCAGAGAGCAATAGTACAATATCTGAATTTTTTTATTTTATATCAGCAGCAACAAACCCTAGATCAGCAAAGTCAAACTTGGTCAAACTAGTTGAAATTGACCTCTAAAATGCTTGGTCAATTTCCGGTCAACTTGTCCTCGAACAGCCTGAAGAAACAGCCCTTGAACAGTCCCAAAAGTACATTCAATTTGGAGATTTTTGAAGGCAACTTGCAGCCCTAAACTAGGGCAGTCAACACTTGTCAAACCAGAGGTCAGATCACCTCGATTTTCATACCAAAAATTCCACCCTGCCTAGGAGAGGCAACCACAACCAATCCGCACTTATGGAAGGTCAACGCTTGGCCAACGCTGGTCAAAGAGATGATTGGCTGCACTAGCGTCCTTCTTTTTGCGTCTTCCTTGCCCTAGAACCTCTTCCTTTCAGCCACACGTGTGTAAGAGAGAGAGGCTCCTTTTATGCATAAGAGAGAGAGAGAGAAGATGAGTGAATTCAATTGTCCAAATGAGGAGAATGCTCCTTGTATTTATATGCAAACGTTGAGGTTGAATAGACATCACTGTTGGGCTTCTGAGCCTACATAAGTTTGTTGGCCGAGCTTGACAATTTGTCCATAATCAAAATAAATTCATATCTCCATAAATACTTATCAGAATCGGATGATCTTTAGATTAATCCTACACCTCTCGATGAGAGGAATCTAGGAAAAATATCAACAGCCATAAAGAAGGTGACCCACATGGAGTTTGTCCCTAGTTGCCAATTTTAACACTCCCTCTCAACTATGGAGAACTTCACAGGAGAATGAATCATCCTGTCCAGTGGATGCCACGGAGAACTAATCATCCTGGCCTACAAGAGAACTAATCATCCTGCTCCACAGTCGCCACGGAGAACGAATCATCCTGGCCCACAGGAGAATTAATCATCTTGTTCCACAGTCGCCACGGGGTGTCACAAGGGAAGGTTGAACCTTTACCCTGTACATAGTGCACCACCAGGGGATGGTGAGTCGCCCTGTGGTCACATGTCACTCCAAGAAGTACCCCACGCCCCCCTGGAGCTCCCAGAGCTCAATACATCATACTTAACCCTCATAAGAGCGTCTTTGAACAACACCAAGTCGTTCTCAAAAAGTCAGGAATTTGACCTTTCCTAGGGGCTTGTCAAAATGCCGGCGACCTGTTCATCTGTACTGATATGTTGGACCCTTATTTCTCCTCGCTACACCATATCTCGAATATAGTGGTACCTGATATCGATATGCTTGGAGCGATCATGAAATACAGGATTCCTTAATAAACGAATCTCGCTCTGGTTATCACACAGAATCACGGTCGTATCCAATGTAAATCCAAATAGCTCACTGAACAGCTTTCGCAACCAGACTGCTTCACAGGAAGCCATGCTAGAAGCAATGTACTCTGCCTCGGTGGTGCTCAAAGCCATCGACTTCTGCTTCCTGCTCATCCAGGATATCGAGGCAAATCCCAAAAAGAAACAGCGCCCAAAAGTGCTCTTTCGGTCCACCACACTGTCGACCCAATCAGCATCAGTATATCTGAGTAGTCTCACATCTCCAGCAATGTATCTCAACCCATGAGTGATTGTGCCACGAAGATATCTCAACAGATTCTTGGCACCAATCCAATGTGAGTGGTGAGGCTCAACCATATGTTGACTCAATGTGTTGATTGCAAAGCATATATCCGAATGAGAGTTCACCAAGAACATTAATGCTCCGACGAGTTAACGATACTCAGTAGCATTTTGTAAAATAGGTCTGGTAGCACTACCGCTTAACTTCCTGAAGTCAAGCTCCATTGGGGTATTTACCGGCTTGCAGTCCACCATGCCGAATCTCTCCAATATCTTCACCACATATTTTCCTTGAGATAGGAAAATCTCCCCTGGTTTCTGACAGACTTCTAGTCCTAGGAAATAGTGCATAAGTCCTAGATCTTTCATCTCGAACTCAGAATCTAGCTCCCTCCTACATTCGTGAATGAGAGGGTCTGCGCCTGTTAGAAAGAGGTCGTCAACATATAGCACCAGTATGAGAGGCTTGTCATCTATAACCTTAAAGTAAAGGTTAGGGTCGGCTTCACTCCTAGTGAATCCCAACTTCATCAAGTAGCTAACAATCCTCTTATACCATGCTCGAGGTGTTTGCTTTAGCCCATAGAGGGCCTTCTTCAACCTACACACATGAGATTCTCGATCATAAATCTCAAATCCTTTGGGTTGCTCCACATAGACCTCCTCTTTGATCGAACCATGTAAGAACGCAGTCTTGACATCCATCTGATGTAGGTTCCATCCTTGCAAAGTAGCAAGGGCTATGATCGAGCGAATGGTGGTATATTGAGCAACAGGTGCAAATATCTCATCATGGTCTATACCTTCCTTCTGGGAGAAGCCACGAGCGACAAAACAAGCCTTATACTTTTCCACACTTCCATCAACTGCATGCTTTATCTTGTAAAGCCATTTTAAAGTGACAACTGCTTTGTCCTGGGGTCTGGGGACCACATCCCGTACATCATTTTTCATGATGGAATCATATTCCTCGGTCATAGCATCCTTCCATACTTTATGCTTGACAGCATCTATGAATGACGAAGGCTCATTTTGAATGATCGTGCTCATGATGGTCAGGTATCCGTGATACTTGTTCGGCTTCTTACTTTCACGGAAGGTTCCTCCAGGTGCAATGTGTCCTTCAACATCATCAAGTGTCCCCCTAAGTCATGAAGGCCTCTTCCTAGAAGATGAAGGCTCTTGCGGAGGAGGATCAATAGGATCCATAGGTTCTTCCACATTGGGCATCGTCTCATCTTATTTTTCATTTGGTTCCCTAGTGTCAGCTTCTTTAAATCCCCTTAAAGTAGGAAGATTGTCTATCTTGCTAAGAGCCATATCTTCGTCAAGGGTGACATCATGACTAATCTCGACTTCCCTTTGACCAACTACATAGATTCTATAGCCCTTAGTATTTTCGCTATAGCCCACGAAGATTCCTTTCTTTCTAGATGCACCCAATTTATTCCTTTTTCTTTAGGCACATGAAAATATACAGGGCTTCCAAAAATTCTAAAATGAGATATGTCAAGTTTCTTACCGGTGAACATTTCTTCGGGAGTCTTGGAACCCAATGCTTGATGAGGGCATCAATTTTGTACATATATGACAGTATTTGCAGCTTCAGCCCATAGAAACTTCGGAAGTCTTTGATCATGGAGCATAGCATGAACAGCTTCCACAATTGTACGATTCTTCCTTTCTGCCACACCATTCTGTTCAAGAGTGTATGGTGTAGTATTCTCCCTCTTAATGCTAGCCTCTTTGCAAAATTCATGAAACTCATTAGATTCATATTCAGTCCCATTATCAAAACTTAAGATCTTGATCTTCTTTTCGGTTTGATTCTCGATCAAGACGTTGAAGTGTTGAAACCAAGAGAACACTTCATCCTTCTTTTTTTAAAAGTATATCCAAGTCTTGCGAGAATAATCATCTATAAAAGGAAGGTAATAAAAATATCCTCCCAAGGAGTTCACAGGCATCATATCAGATATGTCTGAGTGAACCAACCGCAATATATTGGAGGTCTTGCTTTGGCTTAAGGAGAATGGTCCCCTTTTGAGCTTCCCTTCGGCACATCCTAGACATACACCTTCTTGCTCTAATCTAAACTCGGGCATCCCGGTCACCATTTTTCTTACATCGGGTAGAGCTTTATAATGAAGGTGAGCAAACCTCCAATACCATAGTTCATACTGAAGAGATGTGTCACAAGACATGACACCCCAGCGGACTTCCACCGACCTGATATAATGAATCAACTCAAAACCCAAGAATAAAAGCATCTTTAAAGTTATTTTTCCATACACATACCTTTCCATCGCTGAAGGCCACCTTGTAGCCTTTGTCTTCCATTGCCGAAATGGACACTAGGTTCTTTTTGAGATCAGGTACATATAATACATCTTGTAAGTGGATGGCATTACACTGATTCGATTGAACAGTGACATTTCCTATGCCTTTTACAGGATATTTTGAATTATCTCCAAGAACAATTTCCAGGTTGGTTTCCTTCTCTATCAGATTATAGAGAGCTTCTTTGAATCTAGTGAAGTGTCTTGAGGCACCACTATCAATAAGCCAATTTCCCAGCGAGTCCAGGTGAGCAGTAGTAGATAGAGTTGCTGGTAGATAATATTCATCTTGCTAGTTGTTAACAGTGTTAGATTCATACCTGGAATTTCTTGTCCTCTTAAATGGTTGTCCTCTTCCTCAATTTTCAGCGCTTCTTTTACCTCTGCCATTTGACCTGCCATTCCTTTGATTGCCTTGAGAGGGATTTTGATCATCGTCCTGGCGTGAGTCCTTTTTATCAGGGCACTCCCTTGCATAGTGACCCATTTTATTGCAATTGTAACATCGTCCTTTTCTTCCACCCTTTGGTTCAGCATTTCCTTTGAATTTAGCCCCAGAATTGTTTCTTCTTTTAGTATGAAAAGAAAAAGCAGAGGGATGACCTTTAAGTATGGGCATTTCTTGTTCTTCCATCCTTGTTTCTTATTGAATGCATCTAGCCATCAATTCCTCAAATCCAAGAATTACGTTGTTGTTGAGAAGAGTAGTCCTAAATATATACCATTCAGATGGCAGTCCTCCAAGAGTGGTGAGTGTCATTTCCCTGTCAGGAATTACTTCCCCAATAGATAGGAGATCGTTCTTGATCTCGGTGATCCTTAAGAAATATGCTTGCATACTCTCATCTTTG
>APFE030234087.1:51029-67424 GCA_000404065.3 Pinus taeda
AAGACTTTGACAGTAATAGAAGCAGTACTTTTTTCTTCCCAAGATTCATCTTGTGTTTCAAATGCTCATAGTATATGTGGTTTGGTCTTTATTCTTCTTGTTTTACAGTTCACTAAATATGCAATCACTCTGAATTCACCTAGTGCTCAGACTTCCTGTGTATGTTTTTTGAATTGAGGTTCTTCTTGAGAAATATTCTGAGTGTTGAGACATTATATGCCTTGGCTTCCATGATTGAGTAGCTAATAATTTATTGCAGAAGTGTATGAATCCATGAGCCCAATGGAAGAATTCTAATTTTTTTGTTCCAACCAGCTTAAATTTCATCTACTGTTTAAAGAGTTAGCCATCTTTTCTTGCCCTTAATGCATATCAAAAATCTGTGAGAGAGCCCTCTCTGACTAAGGAGGCTAAACCTTAGTCTAAAGCATGGTTTGAAATAGTTTCATGAAATCTTGCTAGTTAGTAGCCCTTAGTACATGATTTTATGACAACAGGGGGCATAACACCCTCGACCTATTCTCAAAATTTAAATAGGTAAGAGGGTACGGCTACTCCATTGAGCCGCGTCGTGGAATCGAGAGCTCCAAGTGGGCCATTTTTGGTAAGCAGAACTAGCGATGTGGGATGAACCGAAAGTCGATTTACAGTGCCAAATTGCACACTAACCTAGATCCCACAAGGGGTGTTGGTTAATTAAGATAGTAGGACGGTGGTCATGGAAGTCAAAATCCGCTAAGGGGTGTGTAACAACTCACCCGCCGAATCAACTAGCCCCAAAAATGGATGGCACTGAAGTGCACAACCTATACTCGACCTTCGGAGCAATTTCCTGGCTCCGATGAGTAGGAGGACGCGAGGGTCGTTGAGAAACCTCAGGCGTGATCTTGGGTGGATCGGCCCCCGGTGCAGATCTTGGTGGTAGTAGCAAATATTCAAATGAGAACTTTGAATCCTGAAGTGGGGAAAGGTTCCATGTGAACAACACGTGGACATGGGTTAGTCGATCCTAACAGATGGGGAAGCCTTGTATCAAGGGTGCACTTTGCACGAGCATCGAAAGGGAATCAGGTTAATATTCTTGAACAGGGACATGGCGGCGGGCGGCAATGTTAGGAAATCCAGAGATGTCATCGGGGGCCCCGGGAAGAGTTATCTTTTATTTTTAATAGCTTGCCCACCCTGGAATCGGTTCACTCGGAGATAGGGTCCAGCAGCTGGAAGAGCATCGCACATCTTGTGGTGTCTGGTGCGCCCTCAGTAGCCCTTGAAAATCTAGAGGACCAAGTACCGTTCATGCCCGGTCATACTCATAACCACATCAGGTCTCTAAGGTGAAAAACCTCTAGTTAATAGAACAATGTAGGTAAGGGAAGTCGGCAAAACGGATCTGTAACCTCGGGAAAAGGATTGGCTATGAGGGTTGTGCCTAGGGGTCTGCGCCCTCAACTCGTGGGTTGTTGGTAGTCTACCTGAGCTGCTCTCGTGGCGAGGGTGGGCAGTCGCATGCCGAATGGGCTACGGGCGTAGAATGCCCCCTGCCGGGGGCTTTTCCCTAGGTGTCGAACAGTCAACTCAGAACTGGTACAGGCAAGGGGAATCTGACTATTTAATTAAAACAAAGAATTACGATGGTCCCTGCGGATGCTGACACAATGTGATTTCTTCCCAGTGCTCAGAATGTCAAAGTGAAGAAATTGAACTAAGCACAGGTAAACAACGGGAGTAACTATGACTCTCTTAAGGAAGCCAAATGCCTCATCATCTAATTAGTGATGTGCATGAATGGATTAACGAGATTCCCACTGTCCCTATCTAATATCTAGCGAAACCACGACCAAGGGAACGGGCTTGGGAGAATTAGCGGGGAAAGAAGACCCTGTTGAGCTTGACTCTAGTCCGACTTTGTGAAATGACTTGAGAGGTGTAGAATAAGTGGGAGCTGTTTTTGGTGCAAGTGAAATACCACTACTTTTAACGTTATTTTACTTATTATGTGGGGTGGAGATGGGGCACTGCCCATGTTTTTGGCCTTAAGGCACATTTTGGCGGGTCGATCTAGGCGGAAGACATTGTCAGGTGGGGAGTTTGGCTGGGGCGGCACATCTGTTAAAAGATAATGCAGGTGTCCTAAGATGAGCTCAAGGAGAACAGAAATATCGTGTGGAACAAAACGGTAAAAGCTCATTTGATTTTGATTTTTAATACGAATACAAACCGTGAAAGCATGGCCTATCGATCCTTTAGATTTTTGGAATTTGAAGCTAGAGGTGTCAGAAAAGTTACCACAGGGATAACTGGCTTGTGGCAGCCAAGCATTCATAACGATGTTGCTTTTTGATCCTTCAATGTCGGCTCTTCCTATCATTGTGAAGCAGAATTCACCAAGTGTTGGATTGTTCACCCACCAATAGGGAACGTGAGCTGGGTTTAGACCATCGCGAGACAAGTTAGTTTTACCCTACTGATGAACCGCACCGCAATAGTAAGTCAACTTAGTATGAGAGGAACTGTTGATTCACACAATTGGTCATCGTGCTTGGTTGAAAAGCCAATGGCACGAAGCTACCGTGTGTCGGATTATGACTGAACTCCTCTAAGTCACAATCCACACTAGAAGCGGTGCATGTCACTCTTCAACTGTATATCAACCTGTAGTAGGGGAATCGCTTTGTCGCCCCGAGGGGCTCGTGTCATTTGCAAACCACGACCGTGAAGCATCTCGATCGGGGCAGCTTTGAAGTTTAATTCCAAACGATCGTTGAGAAGAATCCTTTGTAGACGACTTAAATACGCGATGGGGTATTGTTAGTGGCAGAGTGGCCTTGCTACCACGATCCACTGAGATTTAGCCCTTGGTTACCTCGATTCAGAGCTTCGCTCTTGTCATAAACAAATCCGCGCAACCCTTCTGCTCTCGTACCTTTGCCTCTTCCTCCAGACGATAATTTTTTATTGCTTGGGGGCAGGAAATTTGGGGTTTCCACACCACGATGGAAAAGGTGTCGGTGCTCGGGAAAACTGGGGTTTCCATGTCACGCCACGGCGCTTAGGATTTTGGGGTTTCCATGTTGCGCCCCGGCACCCAAAATTTGCAGTTTCCATGCCACGCCCTGGTGCCCAAAATTTGGGGTTTCCACCCGACGCCTAATATTTGGGGCTTCCATGTCGCGCAAAAAATTTAGGGTTTCCACCCGGCGCCTAAAATCTGGGGGTTCCATTTCGTGCCAAAAATTTGGGGTTTCCACCCAGTGCCTAAAATCTGGGGTTCCATGTCGCGCCAAAAATTTTGGGTTTCCATGTTGCGCCTAAAATTTGGGGGTTCCACCCGACGCAAAAAAAAATTGGGGTTTCCATGTCGCACCTAAAATTTGGGGGTTCCGCCCGACGCAAAAAAAAACTGGGGTTTCCATGTCGCGCCTAAAATTTGGGGCTCTCGCCCGACGCCCAATCCTGGGAAACTTGGGGTTTCCATGTCGCACCACGACCGAAACCGGCGGTGCCCAAGCCTGCAAAAACTTGGGGTTTCCAAGTCGCGCCCAAGCCTGGGGAAACTTGGGGTTTCCTTGTCGCACCCTGGTGCCCAAGCCTGGGAAACTTGGGGTTTCCATGTCCCACCCTTCATGGAACCACGGGTTTCCACATTTTACGGCACAATGGAAACACGGGGTTTTCAACCATTCCCCAATACGGGGAACTTGGGGTTTCCATGATGATGCAAACCAGCTCGCAAGTCTCGGGAACTTGGGGTGTTTCGAAACCACTGCCCAAGTCTGGGGAACTCACGGTTTCCATGTCACGACACACCCTGAATCACCCGAGATTCTCTGGAACATCGGATTTCCATGTCATGGGGCCACCAAAAGCCGCCAAAGTTCGGGGAACTCGGGGTGTCCATTTTGCAGAACGATGGAAACTACTACCCAAGTCAGTGGACACACACAGGGTTTCCATTTCGCGTCACAGCAAAAATTTCTACCCAAGTCTGGGGAACGCGGTGTAAGGACCTGTGGTTTGGTTTCTTCCTGTCAGTGCAAAGTGTGAACTCTATGACTGGAATTTGCATTAGAGGTGGAGCGATGGTTGGTTTAAGGGCATTTTGGCACGTACTGGTCGAGTCGGCCTGGATAGCGACTCGCCCAACCGCTTGTATAAATATGGCAAGGCATTGGAGCACTTGACATTCATTCGAAGATGGACGTTTGAACATGAGCATTCAGTGATCAAGAAAAAGTGCGAAGTAGTGGATCATGTCACAAAAGAGGTGCGGGCATATATGTGCCTGCTCTTGGGCAAGCACACACGATACGCACAGGTTTCGATTATCGGGTGAGGGTGCAGGTAAGGAAGGTGCCCGCAGTTCGGTGTGACATGGGTGTCTAGGGTGACTTGGGTAGGTCGCCCGCCCGTCGTGGAAGAAGAAATGCAGAGGTGTCTCCGGTGACTCGGGTAGGTCACCCGCCTGTCGTGCAACGGTAAATGAGGTTCGGTTGAGGAGTGCAGTTGGCAGCTCGTGTGAGGGCGTGCCCGCCTAGCTCGGGCAAGGAACTTGGCTAGCACACTAAGGTGTTGCCTATCTGTAAAATTGGCTAAGTATTAAACTTGGTGTTTCCCAAGTATACTTGTAAAGCCTTGTAAACATTGTAAAGTTGAACAATATATTATGTTTGGGCAGACTCATTGTTCAGGGAGTTTCCCCTCCCTTTATACTGTGGAATTGTGCTCTTCATGTATAATTGCTAATGATAATGAATGTGTATGGGTGTTCATTGGTATAAAGGAAACATAATAATACTTGGTTGCAAAAAACAAACTAAGTAGACTAATGGTTAGGCGTAGTCCATGAAAATAAGTATTAGTGAAAAGAAAGTGTTCGGTGGTGCCGCACCTTGCCAAGTATGGTTGAAAGACTACCATAGGCCTGGGGGCATGACACGCGGGGTTCCCATGTCACTCGCGCTGTGGCTAAAACTACCGCCCAAGTCTGGGGAGCTTCAGGTTTCCATGTCATCGCGCGACAGGGAACGACTACCCAAGTTTGGGGAGCTTCGGGTTTCCATGTCATCACGCGACAGGGAACGACCACCCAAGTCTACCGAACATGGGGCTTTCCATTCCGTGGCATGACGAAAACCATGACCTTGGGGTCTTCCATGTCCCACCACGACAAAAACCACGACCTCGGTGTAGGGAACTCGGGTTTCCATGCCGTAGAATGACAGAGAACAGCCCAAGTATGGGGGCTTTCTGTTTCATGTCATGAGGGAAATAGCCTAATTCCAGGAACCTCTGGGGTCTCCATCTCTCGCCTGGGTGAAAACCGTAGCCCCGACGCAGGGAACTTGGGTTTCCATGTCGTAACGTGACCGAAATAGCCAAAGTTTATGGAACTCATGGTTTCCATGTCGTGGAATGATGAAGAACCTCCCAAGTCTTACGAACTCGGGGTTTCCATTTCGCGGCAGGGTGGAAACCGCTTGCCTAGTCTGTCTCTGGAACTTGGGGTTTCCATGCCTCATTGCGACGGGAGCCGTCCAAGTGCGGGGAAAGCAGGGTTTCCCTACCCTGCTGTGATGACAGGTACCCAAGTGCACGTGAAATATGGGGTTTCCATGTCCCATCGCGCCGAAAACCTCCACCACGTACGGGGGGGTGGGGGTGTCAGGTATTTGATTCGGGAGTGCTCAAGAGAGTCGAGAGACCGAACCTGTAGTACAGGTGCTCGTGTTCGGTTATATGTGACTCAGGTGAACATTTGGTTATATGCGAAGTCTTGGCATGGCATTCGCTTATGCGTGATGGTGATGGGCACACCCATAGCGAGCGCGTTGTGTTGGGCATGGTGCGTGCCCCTTGATACCTGCACGATGGGCGAGTCACCGATGGAAGGCGTGTGGGTGACCCTTATTGGGTGCCCGAATGAAAGAGGTGACCATGTGCGGACGAGTTAGGATGCGGGCAGGTGTGCGACGTGTGGCGACGGGTGTAATCGTTGAGGTGTTGGAGCCAACCCATGGGTGCGACAGTGCACACAAAGGGACGCAACGGTTCATTGGAATGGGGTGTGTCAAGGTTATGTGGAAGGTCAGCCGGGCATGCATGTTGATGGAGCCAAGCCTTGTTATCCCCAAGAGACATGACCCTTGGGCGAAAGAATGTGTATAAGTAAGGAGGATGGCATTCGATGAAGGGACATCGAACTCAGACTTTCACATCGCAGAACAAGTGCGAAGGAAGGAGTTGGGTGAAAACAGAAGGAAGAGAAGAACGCGGGTAAGAGGGCCACACCAGCGGGCAGATTACAAAGGGCGGGTTGGACTTGGTAGCGCGGATAGGCAGATCGGGGCGGGTTACCGTCTGGGTAGGCAGGCAACACTACATGCAGGCCACGCGCCCTCACTATGGACCGCACCGATGGGCCGAGTTTGGGCACCGCGGATCGGAAAGTCGGGCGGACAGGTTCGCAGTTCAGGTGTGGAGTTATGTTGTGCAACACGACCACACAACACGAGGTTTAGTATCTAGGATATATTATTGATGAATGGTGGGTGCATGTGGATATAGCCAAGATCCAATTCATTCGGGATTGGCCAACCCCAAACACTCTAAAAGAGCTCCGCAACTCTCTAGGTCTTGCCGAAATCTACCGTAGGTTTGTGTTATGGACACGAGACTTCTAATTTTCCACTTCTCTACAAAAGCCACTGAGAATTTAGCAACACATACCAGACACACTTGGAGGGTCAGCAAGTTCCATATTTTCACCTCAAGGATGCACTGTTATGCCACTTGGGACACCTTTGTGTTCCTTCAAGTGAGCGTTACAAGATGATTTGGGAAGCATACTACAGTTGTGTCATTGGGAATTTTGAGGCTGAGAAAATAGTGGAAGTACTACAAAAGTATTTATGGTAAGTTGTTTTCGCTGCATTGTTAAGAACACTTATTGGAAAATTGACTGAGTGTTGAAAGAATAATTGAAGATAAATTTATGGTGAGTTATTTTTGCTGCATTGTTAAGAACACTTACTGGAAAATTGACTGAGTGTTGAAGTAGGCGCAGATCGTGTACTCAAGTATTGGTAAAAGGAAAAAGTACAACGGTACTACACCCGCTTATGCGTGGTTGAAATACTACCACTAGGATAGGAGCGTGACATGGGGTCTCCCAGTCCCTCCTGCACAAAAGTTGCCAAGTTGCAGGGAACTCGGGGATTCCATGTCCCACCTTATTGAAAGCATCCCAAGTGTGGGAAATTTGGGGTTTCCATGTCTTGTCGCAATGGAAATCGCCCCAGGTGCAGTAAACTTGTTGTACATCGATTCTGCAACCTCACATCAAGAAAAAGGCTCGGTCAGTTAAGAGAATGAAGGTTTCTTCATTGGTAAAGGATCTCGCTAAGGATCAAAGGTTAGAGTCTCTTCTAGAGCTAGTCCACCATGGACTATCAAAAGTTGAAAGGAGACAGTGCCATGGAACAAAGTGCCAAAGAAACAAAGTGAAAAGAGGAGGAAGGACTTGACTTGTGCTCGGAGGATATCATTGTCAAGGGTCTAGGGCTTCACAATGACCAATAAGAAGCTTCAATAAGAGAAATTTACAAAAGTGTTTCCCTCTCTGAGAGAGAGAGGTTTTTCCTTAGCAGAGAGCCAACATCTTGCATTCTTGTTCTTATGTTTTTGGCACTAGTTCGATGAAAGTAAACACACATGCATTAATAAGAAGAGAAGAATATTAAGATAACACGATAAATTGTAAAAGAGCTTCACAAATTGTTATCAAGTCTAGAAGAATCCTGCTATACCCCATTGCCCCAGATTCTTCAACGTCGTATTAGAGCTAAGGTGACACATCAAGGAAAGGGAATCTCAAGAACATCCACAAGGTTGAAGCATCAAGCCAAGAAGTCTCAATCACATCAACGAAAATAAGGTCTACCATCTTGTTGAAGCCCCGAAAATCGGGTCGACAATAAGGGGGATACCCACTCGGTCCGGACCTTGGTTGGCAGCTCCTTATCCGTTTGGTATAGTGGGTCCGACTGGGGATAATGGGACCAGTTTCCCGATCTTGGGTGTGTGTGTGTATAGAGTTGAACTATGCGATCTAAGAGTATTTTAAAGCTAATCTAATTCATATTCTTTAACTTTACTCTATGCTATTGTAAATCTAGTGAGAAACAACACATCAAATCTATTCTAACCCGGGATTGTATATCTTCCATTATGCGATCTAAAAAGATTTCGAATAATAACTGGTAATAAAGATCATTCAGCCATTATAAGAATAGAAATCATTAAAGGTAAACCACTTTGCATAAGAAGTTAGGCAAAACAGTTGTGAACAACATATCGCATAATAAGCCATTCATATGTCAAACATAAACAGTATGACTCCACCGTACAAAAGTGCCAAATGATAACCCATACATTCATGCAGTAACATATAAACAACTGAAACTGTAAATCACTTAAAGAATATAAGCAGAAATTCGCCAAGAGATAAAAGTACCATTTATGACTAGTTCTACCCATAAGCTTTAAGCAAAAATGATCTATCTCTACTTGTTCTAAAATCTACCAAGAGTAAAAAGGTGCAACATCAGTAGCAGA
This sequence comes from Pinus taeda, assembly GCA_000404065.3. NCBI lineage: Eukaryota > Viridiplantae > Streptophyta > Pinopsida > Pinales > Pinaceae > Pinus > Pinus taeda. The sequence continues at coordinate 59,643 of APFE030234087.1, forward strand.
TATCAAAATGCAAGTAAAAAATAAATCTCGATCCATCCATTCATCAAAACCTCCTCTGAGGGTGCAGAAGTGCATGTTCTGAGGATAAGTTTTTGACAAATCTTTGGACCCTTCTCTAAATGCATGAGAAGCGTTAAAATACTACTTCCTAATTCTAATAATAGTGTTTTTACAAAATTGTAGGATACGGCTCTCAAATGACCGCCCTTTTTCTAATCTAAATAAAAAGGAAACAAAAAACTACTAAAAATAAGCTACTTCTGAATTTGGTCCTTAAAACTGCAAGTGTTCATCATGGATTTGAGAAGAGTCGGTTGGCCGACTTCTGCGCTGAGCTGGGCTGTGAAAACGGAATCTATGAGAGCTGGCACTACTTTCTCTGCTGAGTTTATGATGCATTTCACAGTCATCCATTGACTGTGTGGCTTGACTAAGTATGCCCAATAGCACTCCCAATTCAATCTGTTCAATGCCTGGATCGCTTTTCCCTTTTCCTGCGCCTTCTCTTTCCATTCTGCCTCTATTCGTGACTTGTTTGGTAGGTATCCCGGGGTGGTTTCTGTGATTAAGTTGGCTCTGTGTAAATTTTCATTTACACAGTCTATAAGAACACTTTCCTGTGTCGCCGCTGCCTCTGCCGCCTGTTCTTCCTGCCTGATTTAATCGTCCCATTTGTTAAAGAGCATTTATTTATGGCTTTCGTTTATCCTGGATGCATTTGCTCTCTTCCCTTCCTCTCCATCCTGCCAAGCTAGATACTCTGTCACTCGTCTGTCAACCTGGTCATAGTCACTTCGCAGGTCTGTCACTTGATTGGTAAGTTTGTCGCTCAGCTCGCAATAGTGACTCCACTGTGATATTTTACGTCCCAACTCTTCCTGTTGCTGCAGAAGTTGCTCATTTAAACTAGTAGACTCTGAAACTAATTCGGCAAGCTTGGGCTTGTCCTTGTGTATTTCTTGTAAAGCTTGCAACTGCTTTCCTTTTTCATCTAGGCTTTTCTGATAGCTTATCTGCATTTGTTGAAAGTCTTCTTGTAGTTTCTCGAGTTGTTTGGACACTTCATTACTAGCGTTGGCTTGTTGTAGATGTTGTTGTAGTAGCTGTTGTTGTAGTAGCTGTATATGGTTTTCTTGCTCCCTCAACAGTTGCTGAAATTCCGACGCTTCTTCGATAGTCGCAGAAGCATATGCTCCTGCGATTTGAGACAACTTCGTGAGATTTTCTGTCAGGTTTTTGTTAGGGTCTTTCCATAAGATGTCTAAATGTTCAGCGTCCTGTGACTGCGTATTCTTCAGCTTTCTCTTCTTTCTTTGTCTCCTCACCACTGCTTTATGTTGAGGGCTATAGAATACATCCAGTGGGGGAATTTCCTCTACACTAAGTAGAAGCTCAGAATGTGGAGCGATATGACAGTGCTCCATTTCTGAGACACTACCGACCATGGTTGAAACCATTTCCTGTGCTACCTATGCATCGCTCACAGGTGTTCTTGGGACTTGCCCTTCAAGTTTGATTAGCTCGTTTAAGTTTTCCCATTCTTTATCAAGCTCTGTCGTGATGAGTGGCGATTTAATGACGGGAGGAGGGACATCTCTTGGTGGGGAGGCGATAACTTGCGGTTGCGACATTGCACTTGACTGAGCTGTGTCCTTGGCTGTTTCTTCACCTTTTCCTTGGTCGCTTGAAGACTTTTTAGAACATTCAGGTGTTCCTTGGTAAGCATCAGTTTTGGATTTGGAAGTACTGGAGTTTCTGCTGAGGCTGACACTTGGAGTAGGCTCTCTGGCGAGCAAGTGCAGCTTTTCTAGGGGAACACTGGCTAGCCTTCTTTCTCTGAATAACAAAAATCTTTCAAGGTCGTCTGGGGATAACCTCGACTTAGCTTCTCGCAAAACTTCCTGGAATGAATTTTTATTTTGAAACAAGTCATCAAACAAATCTTTCTTTCCGGCGAACACTTTTATTCTGACACCTATAGTGAAATCATGGGCAACATTATTTAGGTCAAAAGATCGAGCGGGGAATTTAAATAATTGTAGGGACATCACGTTCCCTACTTCAGAAAAAGCATGTCCTACATCAAACAATGAGAATGCCCCACAAGCTACAGGAAACTAAGGCCATATGGCCTTCTTCTTGTCTTTTAGCTCTTTGGTTAGGCCGCCTTCTGAGCAAGTCTGATAGGCAATTTCCCTAGCCAAAAGCTTGTCGGGGACACACAGAGGTAGGACATGTGGAGGTACAGTGCTCCCAAACACTCTAATATAAGTGAACCATTCTTCCCCGAACCATCTTGCGACGAGGATGATGTCTATTTGCGCTTTGGGTGAGCACCTCGGGGGTTCTTCACCATACATCATCCTATATAGGGGTAAGATGAGCCCGTGGCAAATCTGATAGAAGTGAGGGGCAAACTGTGAATCCCATAATACTTTGTGATAAACATGAATAGGTGACGGGTCTTGGGTAGTCCATTTCCAACCCATAGTTGGAAATTTAGATACATAGAAAATAGAATCCATAATGTAGGCAGACAGATAAAAGGGAGGATAGACCCTTTGTGACAAGGATCTCTTAGAATGGTAATTCATGACAGCAGTGTATAAATTATCAGAAAATATTTTGGCCCAATCCACAAGATCGGCATTTGTGGCAGCGTCTATGAGTGGTAGCCATTCAGACGAAAATTTATTTATGTCTGGCATCCCAAACAGCCTGCACAGCATGGCCGCAGCAAAACAATATGGAGAGGTGAGAGAACCAGTGTTGTACATACCATTTTTGTCCCTTTTTAGCGGCTCCTCTCTTCTGGTCCATTCTTTAGTGGTTTCTGCCAGGTTTGGGTTCTCTGTTGCAAATTTCTTGACAAATTGCGTGTTGTAGGTCGTCTAAGGCTCAGGAAGATGATACATAAGCTTTAAGTCTGGCGTGGCGAATGATCCTATGAGCCCATGCCCTGGAGCCTTGAATTGTCTGCCTTGTAACTCTGCATTTTCAAGTATCCATCTGATCATATCTGTATACGACAATATCTTGGGTCTAGCTGCTATTCGATGAAGAAATGAACAAGCCAGCTCTTCTAAGGATGCCTCGGAAGAGTTTTGTGGTCCCGCGGTGCTATTGACCTTCATTACTCTGGGATTTTCCTCCTCCAGCAGCCTATACATGCCTTCCCAGGTCGAAATTCCTGCGTCCCTGTTGCATGCAGCATCTGTGTAAAAGGGCGCCATCTCCTTTGTCTTTTCCTTCGTCTCGAAGCCTTGGGCTTTATTCTTCTTTCCCATTTGCTCCTACATTCGGTCTTTTGAATCTTCTTATCTCCTAGTTCCTGCAGATTACGAACGAAGTGGAAATGACTGATTGAGAAAGGTGATGGGAGAGTTTTAAATGCAACAGATATACTAAATATGCCACCTTACGTGAAACAATTCTTTAGCAAAGCACGCGTCTTTATTTCATTAAATAACTGACAACTAATCCACTTACTATCATTAAAAGCGCATGATTTGGGGTCAGATTATGGTAAGTGGCCTTTCTTTGAATGGCGTGCCCGAAGGATTCATGATTTGCTTTACGTTACATTGAAGATTGTGCCATCACAAGGCGTGCTTATCGCAAATCGCCAGATCGCAGACTGTGTCATCACGGCGATCGCAATATCGCAGGTCGCAACATCGCGGGTCGCAGGATTTTGATGTTTGTTAAGTATTGCCATTTCGTTTCTGCGATATGCGATCTTGCGATCGGTGTTATCGCAGATCGATGGATTTTGAGGTTTTTCCTTATGAGCATTACTTACTGCGATGCGACGTTAGGCTTAAAGTTGGGGGGCCTTGCGTGTTAATGCAATTTTTTAAATACCTTTACATTATCGTGGACTTAGGTTAAAAATATTCGAAAGACCGTTCTAAGCCTATGATGGTAGCTCTATTTTGAAGAAGGAAAAATTGATTTTTCTCAAAATTAAACTATGGGTCCCCTATTTATTTGGCATTTTGGACAAATACTTAAATAAAAGGGGGGGTTGTTGCTGGTCACAACAATTGACGATTCACTTGGGAGAACCAGTTATCTTTGAATTTCTTTTGAAGTTTTCCAAACTTCTAAAAATAATAAAAAAAAATTCTCAGAAAACTTAAACTTTATTATAGAAAGATAAAAATATTATACTTCAAACTATCAATGATATTTTGTTTCAACTCCTTTCTATTTACTTGTATTCTTAGCTTGTTCTTGCATTTACACCAGCTCTTACTTGGTCTTGAATAAAAATTAAAATAAAGTCATCCCTGTATAGCAGTCCTTTTCAAATATGCTTCTTTGTCACAGGTAGAGCCTCTGCTGCCAGCAGGCGTCCATAGCCTCAATAGGGTTCCCTATTAACCAGTAATGATCCTTTATCCTGCCTAAGTGTTTACAACTATTCAGAGAAAAACCCATTTTGACACTTTTTCTTTTTTTTATTCTCTAAAGAACAATGTCTTCGTTTGGTGGCCAAATTATGACACAGTCATTCACTAGATTTATACTTTTGCTGAACAAGCTGGCTCGTGATGAGACCCCTTGTCTTTTGATTGCAACAATCTTGAGTCATTGCCCTGTTTTGGTGGACAGTTTTTTCAAAGTCAGCAAGTTATAATATTTGTGATGATGATAAGTCGGCTCGTGATGAGACCTCTTATTCTTTGAGATATAGTGTTTTTATTGGATTGCTTCCCTGAATGCTGCGATTTCCTTTGGCAGGGAGGAAGCCAATTTTATTTCCTTAAGAAAGTTCTGGACGACAATAATAAATCTTCTTTGGTAATCGTTGTTTCTACAGGGACTCCTCATCTTGTCATTGATGCCTTTCATTGTACTGACATAAAACAATTGCTTCGCTGAGATTACTTTCTTCATTTTTTTGGAGTTGAAACTAATATCATATCTGGATTAAAGTTCTATTGATAATAAAGATCAAGTTTCAAAGAAAAATATTTGTCATTCATAGAAGCAGAAGTTCAAAATCTTGATAGAGAAAAAGGTGTCTTTCGTAAACCTCGAATGCTATTGACCAAAACAGACTTTATTTACGGAGAAAAATTCTTAACGAAATGAGAAGCAGACATTCGCTAGGGTTGTGTAGACAATAGGGATGATCTTCTTTTCTTATTTTGACTATCAACTATTCAAAAATAAACCTAACTACCTAACTAAACTACTCCTACTCCTACTCTAATTATATACAAAAATTTGACTAGGTGAAATGATATTTCCAATGGAGCCACCTTCTCATTTTAATTCTTACACGTATGCAGCTTTCCAACGTTAGTGTTAAGAATGGAATTTTTCTTGGAATGTTAACGTTGGATACGGAATAAGAATGCATAACTCCAGTTGGAATTTTGTCCGAAATTTCTTTCTCGCAAAATCTTCCTTCCAACTGGATATCTATTGGATCATAAAAATAAGGATGAATTTCTATTATATCTTGATGATCTTGTAATGGAGGAAGTTTTGTACTTCCTTGACATAGCTTAGCTTTCCAAAATGGTAGCTCGTCTTTCAGATTTCCTTTTCTAAGGTGTTGGTCATACCAGAATAATCTATCAAAAAACTGAAAATTTAAAACGCAATCCGATTTTGTACAAAATGAGTGCAAGTGCGAATAATAATAATAATAATAAAGTTTTTTGTACAAATAAAGTTACAACACAACTGGGATAAGCTTGTAAAATTTTGTTGTTCATAAGAATTGGCCAGGTCATGTGAAACAGAAGATAAATTATGATTGTGAACAGGCATGAGGGTTTCTTCATGGTATGAATCATAGATCGGGATATCGTCTTGGTCAGCAAAATCAGGCGAATGATCTTTGGCCTCGAAATGAGGATTGAATGATATGTTTTCCGAATTAGAATATCTCTCATTTTTTGAGCTTTGATGAGTTACTTGAGATAAATCGATAACATTGTCGTTCGCAAAGTAACCATCATAACTAATTTTACCAGTTTCCCTAGATTCTTCCTTTCGGTCATATATTTTCAGACAAGGAGATTCAAGTGTTCCTTACTTGGAAACAATCAAGGGATGTTCTATAGCTATCTCTTTATTTTGAAAATCTAACGATGACTTATTTGACTTATCCTCTGTGTTTTTTGAAATATATTTAATGTTGAGAGGGGAAAGTTATCATCATTAAAAACATCAGGGTAAAGAGAGAAGTGTGATTCTGAAGCAACACATTTAAAACTATCATCATGAAAAAATATTTGTTCATCAGATTCAATATAGACATCGGGTTTTAGATCATACCTTTGTGTACTGATACTTCCTGAAAGAAAAATAGTTTGTTGTTCTAACCTTGGCGTCTGCATTTGTTGACTTGCAACGAGATCATCTGACCTTGTATCAAAGTCATCTTCTGGTTCCAAGGCAAGCTTCCCTCCATCGTACTCATTTTTTTCTTCTTGTATTAGAGTATGGATAACTCCTAGGTTTTGAGGGCTTTCTTCATTATGAGCGATTTGTATATTCAAATTGGAATTCTCGTTCATATTAGAAAGAAAAGAGACAAAACTCAGACTAATTTCTGCTTGATCAGATATAGGAGGCAGGGACTGTTCAGTATAATCTAAAGATTCTTCCTCTATGAGTTCCCTTTCAAGATCGTATTTTAGACAATCAAGATGAAATCGCATATTAAAATCCCTAATAGATTCATCTTTTTTCCGGAGATAATCAATTTCATCGTATACCTGGTCATAGTCATAACAATCAAATTCAAGAATGAAAATCTTGGCGAATTGGTCCCCGCTGTGAATTGATGCAATTGGGAGGTTTTTGCACCATTTTCTAGCTTCCGCCGTGAGTGTAAGAGTAAAAATTCTGCATAAAATGCCTTCATCAATTCTTGGAGTATCGTAACTTGAAATTCTTTGAATAAATTGAAGAGCATGATTAAAAGCAGAAGAGTTATTCTTACCATTGAATTTTACCTGAGACAAGAGTCTTACCACTTCAGGTGGAGTGTGGAAGAGGTAGGAACATGGATGCAACTCCAAATGGGAAGTTTGTGAGTAGCAATCCAGATTCAAATTGTTACGATTTGAAAATCATTCAACAGACACTATGTTCAGGCCCTCCTTCTAGCGCCCAAATATGTTGAAGCCCGAAATCGGGTCGACAACAAGGGGGATACCCACCCGGTCCGGACCTTGGTTGGCAGCTCCTTATCCATTTGGTATAGCAGGTCCGACTGGGGATAACAGAACTAGTTTCCCGATATTGGGTGTGTGTGTGTATAGAGTTGAACTATGCTGATCTAAGAGTATTTTAAAGCCAATCTAATTCAAATTCTTTAACTTTACTCTATGCTATTGTAAATCTAGTGAGAAACAACACATCAAATCTATTCTAACCCGGGATTGTATATCTTCCATTATGCGATCTAAAAAGATTTCGAATAATAACTGGTAATAAAGATCATTCAGCCATTATAAGAATAGAAATCATTAAAGGTAAACCACTTTGCATAAGAAGTTAGGCAAAACAGTTGTGAACAACATATCGCATAATAAGCCATTCATATGTCAAACATAAACAGTATGACTCCACCGTACAAAAGTGCCAAATGATAACCCATACATTCATGCAATAACATATAAACAATTGAAACTGTAAATCACTTAAAGAATATGAGCAGGAATTGCCAAGAGATAAAAGTACCATTTATGACTAGTTCTACCCATAAGCTTCAAGCAAAAACCATCTATCTCTACTTGTTCTAAAATCTACCAA
>APFE030234087.1:88770-101127 GCA_000404065.3 Pinus taeda
AGGAGCTTAGAAGGCGGAGCGATATGACTGTGTTCTGCTTCTAAGACACTACCGACTATGGTTGAAACCATTTCTTGTGTTACCTGTGCATCGCTCACAGGCGTTCTTGGGACTTGCCCTTCAAGGCTGATTAGCTCGTTGAAGTTTTCCCAGTCTTTATCGAGCTCTGTCGTGACGAGCGACAATGTAGTGATGGGGGGAGGGACATTTCTTGGTGGGGAAGCGATAACTTGCAGTTGTGACATGGCACTTGACTGAGCAGTATCCTTGGCTGCTTCTCCGAATTTCCCTTGGTTGCTTGCAGACTTAGACTTTTTAGAACGTTCAAGTGTTCCTTGGGCAGCGTCAGATTTGGATTTGGAAGTACTGGAGTTTCCGCTGAGGCTAACACTTGGAGTAGGCTCTCTGGTGAGCAGGCGCAGCTTTTCTAGAGGAACACTGGCTAGCCTTCTTTCTCTGAATAAAAAAAATCTTTCGAGGTCATCTGGGGATAACCTCAACTTAGCTTCTCGCAAAACTTCCTGGAATGAACTTTTATTTTGAAACAAGTCATCAAATAAATCTTTCTTTCCGGCGAACACTTTTATTCTGACACTTATAGTGAAATCATGGGCAACATTATTTAGGTCAAAAGGTCGAGCGGGGAATTTAAATAATTGTAGGGATGTCACATTCCCTACTTCGGCAAAAGCATATCCTACATCGAACAATGAGAAGACCCCACAAGCTACAGGAAACTGAGGCCATATGGCCTTCTTCTTATCTTTTAGCTCTTTGGTTAGGCCGCCTTCTGAGCAAGTCTGATAGGCAATTTCCCTAGCCAAAAGCTTGTCGGGGACATACAGAGGAAGGACATGTGGAGGTACAGTGCTCCCAAACACTCTAATATAAGTGAACCATTCTTCCCCAAACCATCTTGCGACGGGGATGATGTCTATTTGCACTTCGGGTGAGCACCTCGGGGGTTCTTCACCATACATCATCCTATATAGGGGTAAGATGAGCCCGTGGAAAATCTGATAGAAGTGAGGGGAGAACTGTGAATCCCATAATACTTTGTGATAAACATGAATAGGTGACGGGTCTTGGGTAGTCCATTTCCAACCCATAGTTGGAAATTTAGATACATAGAAAATAGAATCCATAATGTAGGCAGACAGATAAAAGGGAGGATAGACCCTTTGTGACAAGGATCTCTTAGAATGGTAATTCATGACAGCAGTGTATAAATTATCAGAAAATATTTTGGCCCAATCCACAAGATCGGCATTTGTGGCAGCGTCTATGAGTGGTAGCCATTCAGACGAAAATTTATTTATGTCTGGCATCCCAAACAACCTGCATAGCATGGCCTCAGCAAAACAATACGGAGAGGTGAGAGAACCAGTGTTGTACATACCATTTTTGTCCCTTTTTAGTGGCTCCTCTCTTCTGGTCCATTCTTTAGTGGTTTATGCCAGGTTTGGGTTCTCTACTGCAAATTTCTTGACAAATTGCGTGTTGTAGGTCGTCTGAGGCTCAGGAAGATGATACATAAGCTTTAAGTCTTGCGCGACGAATGATCCTATGAGCCCATGCCCTGGAGCCTTGAATTGTCTGCCTTGTAACTTTGCATTGTCAAGTATCAATTTGATCATATCTGTATACGGCAATATCTTGGGTCTAGCTGCTATTCGATGAAGAAATGAACAAGCCAGCTCTTCTAAGGATGCCTCGGAAGAGTTTTGTGATCCCGCGGCACTATCGACCTTCATTACTCTGGGATTTTCCTCCTCCAGCAGCCTATACATGCCTTCCTAGGTCGAAATTCCTGCGTCCCTGTTGCATGCAGTGTTTGTGTACAAGGGCGCCATCTCCTTTGCCTTTTCCTTCATCTCGGAGCCTTGGGCTTTATTCTTCTTTCCCATTTTCTCCTGCGTTTGGTCTTTTGAATCTTCTTATCTCCTAGTTCCTGCAGATTACGAGCGAAGTGGAAATGACTGATTGAGAAAGGTGATGGGAGAGTTTTAAATGCAACAGATATACTAAATATGCCACCTTACGTGAAACAATTCTTTAGCAAAGCACGCGTCTTTATTTCATTAAATAACTGACAACTAATCCACTTACTATCATTAAAAGCGCATGATTTGGGGTTAGATTATGGTAATTGGCCTTTCTTTGAATGGCGTGCTGGAAGGATTCACGATTAAATGATTCATGATTTGCTTTACCTTACATTGAAGATCGTGCCATCGCAAGGCGTGCTTATCGCAAATCGCCAGATCGCAGACTGTGTCATCGCAGCGATCGCAATATCGCAGGTCGCAACATCGCGGGTCGCAGGAGTTTGATGTTTGTTAAGTATTTCCATTTCATTTCTGCAATATGCGATCTTGCGATCGGTGTTATCGCAGATCGGCAGATTTTGAGGTTTTTCCTTATGAACATTACTTACTGCGATGCGACGTTAGGCTTAACGTTGGGGGGCCTTGCATGTTAATGCAATTTTTTAAAGACCTTCACCTTATCGTGGACTTAGGTTAAAAATATTCGAAAGACCGTTCTAAGCCTACGATGGTAGCTCTATTTTGAAGAAGGAAAATTTGATTTTTCTCAAAATTAAACTAGGGGTCCCCTATTTATTTGGCATTTTGGACAAATACTTAAATAAAAAGGGGGGGTTGTTGCTGGCCACAACACATCTATCATTCATCATGGAAGACTACAAAGCAAGAAGAAATGCCTTGTATAAAGGCACCTACAAGAAGAACAAATCAAAGAGGGACCTACATCAAGCTACACTATCTTGAAAAATGAAAGGCACTACGAGTCAAGTCATCAAGAAAGTCCATTTGAAGAAAGCAACTTGAACAACATCAAGATCTAAGGAAGGAAAACCATCAAGTCTTCAAGAAGAAATCAAGTTCACTACATCTCAAACTCTATCAAGTAAGTATATGTCCCCTTCTGAGTATACCTCAGTGTCTTTTTGCAAGGAAAGTAACAAATTGGTTGGGACCACTACACATCCAAAGTCCAATGGTTTGGATGCCAAGAATATGGACGCTACAAAAGGGATTGTCCTAAACTTAAGAAGCAAAACAACAACAATAGAAAAAGGAAGAAGCTCATGCAACTCAAGAAGTGAAAGAAGACAACAAGAAGCAAAAGAAGGAAGATCCTCCTATGACTAAGTCAACCTCTTTGCTTAAAGTCTTCTTTCAAAGGGGGTAGAGGTCTCATTGGGGTCCCATTTATGGGATTCAAGAGAGGATGATACATAGGTGAGAGCAAATGAAGCAAGAAAGGCTACACCAATCGAGGAGAACTATCAAATAAAGCCGAGATGATAAAAGCATAATCAATAAGAGGTATGTATGCATCAAATTTTAGGTCATGTCATCATATACATTGATTGGGTCATGGGAAAATTTCTAGAATCACGATCAAGAATAAAAGGATCTGTTTCGCCAACGACATGCTCGGAGGCATGTACTATAGTGGAGTAAAGGTCAACATGAAGAAGTGCTCTCATAAGGAGTATAAGGTGGTTAACTAATCAATCCAAGGAGAAGCAAATGAAGAAAGAGATCAAGCATGTGAAGAACATCGCGTCACAAAGAATAACTATTTGACAAGATTCCTCAACATCTCTCGAAAGAAGGCATGGAAACTCTGACAAAGGAAGAAAAAGATAAAGGACCCTTGACACCTACGAAGGCCTTGGAGATAGTAAGGTGCAGATAACCGATTCAACTCTACAAATATGTCATGGTGAAGAGGCCATCCAAGAAAAACACCATTTGGTGTTGAAGCAATATCACGATGAAGTCATGAAGGGCCACTAAATCAAAGTATGGGAATAAGGCGAGTACAACTAAGCATCCATATGATAAGTATTATGAAGGATGGAAAAGATGAAAAAGGAGTAGCTAGATGTCAAAAAGGACCTGATATATATGAAGAAGGCCACTTTCCACGAAGGGAGCAATGACATGACAAACTGAGAGGGAATATGATCGATGGCCGGTACCCTGCCAAGAATAAGTTCAAATAAAGACTTCATGACATCGAAGAAAATAAGGAGATCAAGTGACTGAAGGACCCATGAAGAAGACGTTGTTGATGAATGGACAAGTCCCTAGCTAAGAGGGAGTTCTATTAAGTTCCCAACTACAAAGGAGCTTGGGCAAGTTCCTTGTCAGAGGAAACTTGGGCATGTCTTCCTCAATCAAGGGGAAGAGATAGACACAACATTCTTGTCTTCACTTGGCAAGAAAGAATGGGAGGATTGGGTAATCATTTGGTATTTGATGCTCTCTGAGGATGTGTAGGGCATCCAAGACAAGAGTAGGCAAGAGGAGCGGTATTCTTTGAGGGCTGGGAACCCAAGACAAGAATTGTCCTAGAAGGTCATACTCAAGGAACACCTGGGTGGGTATGTACATTTAGAGACAATGACTAAGGTGTTTATAAGCCATTAGGCTCACCAACATTGTGCTCTGATCTTATGAGAGATAAAGTTGTTAGTCAAGGCCTTGCTATGAACAGTGTTGGCTAATATGATGCTATAACAGATGGGTTGCCAATCCGGTTTCTCTTATGTGAATTATTCAAGATTGAAAAATAGCCAAACACCTTGTAATGATTTATGAATACATCCCTAGTTAAGAGGGGGTGTTGAAGTGTTATAAAGATTCAAAAGAAAATGTTGAAGACCTTAAGGGCGTGTTACACGAGGTATATTTATGTATTAGATTCAAAGATATTCCTACCCTTGTGCCTTCGTTCGGGTCATGCGCCCATTCAAACCCCAAATTTCCTTAGGGCGGGCCGAGTCATCGCGTGTCATGCTGTGTGTGGGTGCCCGGGCACACGTGGCCATGCCAGAAATGCTAAGTCGTGACTGCCCTTGTGCCTTCTTTGTTCAGGTCATGCACCCATGGAAACCCCAAATTTCATTCAGGCGATTCAAGTCGGCTCGCCCAAGGTGGGTCTAGTCGTGTCGTGCCATGTGTGGGTGCCCTGGCACACGTGGCCATGCCAAAAATTTTAAGGCGTCACCACCCATGTGTCTTCTGCATGTTCATGTGGCCCGTTTTCCTGACGCTCCCTCGGGCCTTCGTTCGGGTTGTGCACCCATGGAAAGCCCAAATTTCCTTCGGGCCGTGCACACATGGAAACCCCAAATTTTTTTCGGGTAGGGCGGGTCATGTTGTGTGTGGGTGCTCGTGAAAACATGTTCGGGCGAGTCGGGTCGGGTCGTGCCGTGCCATGCGCGGGTGCTCAGGAACATGTGGCCATGCAAAAAATGTTAAGGCATGACCACCCATGTGCCTTCTGCATGTTTGCGTGACCCGTTTGCTCGATGCGCCCTCGTGCCTTTGTTTGGGTTGTGCACCCATGGAAACACCAAATTTCATTCGGGTGGGTCAGGTCATGTCATGCGTGGGTGCTCAGGAACACGTGGCAGTGCCAAAAATGCTAAGTCATGACCCCCCGTGTGCCTTATACAAGTTCATGTGGCCCGTTTTCCTGGAGTTCCCTTGTGCCTTCGTTTGAGTCGTGCACCCATGGAAACCCCAAATTTCGTTCGGGTTGTGCATACCAGGAAACCCCAAATTTTGTTTGGGTCAGGTTGTGTCGTGTCGTGTGTGGGTGCCCGTGCAAACATGTTTGGGCGAGTTAGGTCAGCTCACCCAAGGCTGGTCGGGCCGTGTCGTGCCATGTGTGGGTTCCCAAGCACACGTGGTTGTGCAAAAATGCTAATTCATGACTGCCCATGTGTCTTCTGCATGTTCGTGCAACCCATTTGCCTAACGCTCCCTCGTGCCTTTTTTCGGGTCGTGCGCCCACGGAAACCTCAAAATTTTGTTCAGGTCGTGCACCCATGGAAATCCCAAATTTCGTTCGGGCGGGTCAGGACGTGTCGTGTGTGGGTGGCCGTGTAAACACATTGGGGCAAATCAGGTTAGGTCGGGTTGGGTTGTGTCGTGTCATGTGATGGTGCCCAGGGCACACGTGGCCATATAAAAAATGCTAAGTTGTGACCGGTGGTCAGCTTTATGCACGATTGTGCTGCCCGTTTTCTCGAATCTCCCTTGTGCCTTCGTTTTGGTGGTGTGTCGGAGCCCATGTAAACTCGTTCGGGCGGGTCGTTTGCCATGTAAACACTCATTCGGGTGGGTCATTTGCCATGTAAACTTGTTCGGGTGGGTCGTTTGAGGGTGCCCGTGTAAACTCGTTCGGGAAGGTCGTTTGCCATGTAAACTCATTCAGGCGGGTCATTTGAGGGTGCCCGTGTAAACTCGTTCAGGCGGGTCGAGCGAGGGCGTCCATGCAAACTCGTTCAGGTGGGTCATTCAGGAGAGGGTGTGCATGTAAACTCATTCGGGTGGGTCAGGCGAGGGTGTCAATGCAAACTCGTTTGGGCAGGTCGTTCGGGCGAGGGTGCCCATGTAAACTCGTTCGAACGGGTTGGGCGAGGGTGTCTGTGCAAACTCATTTAGGTGGGTTGGGCGAGGGTGTCTGTGTCAACTCATTTGGGCGGGTCGGGTGAGGGCGTCCATGCAAACTCATTCAGGCGGGTCTGGCGAGGGCATGCCCAGGCACACGAGCCCATATTAAAAATGCTAAGTTGTGACTCAGGGTGGCCTTTGTGCACATTTGTGAAGCTCATTTGCCTTGCTCTCCATTGTCCCTTCGTTTGGTAGTGTGGGTGCCCATGTAAACTCGTTCAGGCGGGTTAGGCGACGGCGTTCATGTCAACTCGTTCGGGCGGGTCAGGCAACGGCGCGCCCGTGCGAATGAGCCCGTATCAAAAATGCTAAGTTGTGACCCAAGGATGGCTTTGTGCATGTTCGTGTAGCTCGTTTGCCTGGCTCACCCTTGTCCCTTCATTTCAGTTGTGCGGGCGCCCATGTAAACTCATTTGGGTGGGTCATTTGAGGGCATCCGTGTCAACTCATTCAGGTGGGTTGGGTGAGGGCATCCATGTGAACTCATTTGGTCTGGTTAGGCGAGGGCTTCTATGTGAACTCATTTCGACGGGTCGGGAGAGCGCGTGCCCGGGCAAATGAGCCCGTATCAAAAATGCTAAGTTGTGACCTGAGGTTGGTTTTGTGCACGTTCGTGCAGCTTGTTTGCCCATCTCTCCCTTATCCCTTCGTTTCGGTCATGTGGGCGCCCATGTAAACTCGTTCGTGTGGGTTGTTTGAGGGTGTCTTTGTCAACTCGTTCGGGCGGGTCGGCTGAGGGCATCCATGTGAACTCGTTTGGGCACGTCGGGCGAGGGCACGCCCGGGCAAATGAACCCGTATCAAAAAATGCTAAGTTGCGACCCGACTTTGGTTTTTTGCACTTTTGTGCAGCTCGTTTCCCTGGCTCTCCCTTGTCCCTTCGTTTCGATGAGTCGTTTGAGGGTGTGCGTGTGAACTCGTTTGGGCAAGTCGGGTGAGGGAGTGCGTGTGAACTCGTTCAGGCGGGTCAGTTGACAGCATCCGTGTGAACTTGTTCAGGTGGTTTGCGCGAGGGCCTACTCGAGCAAATGAGCCCGTGTCAAAAAATGCTAAGTTGTGACCCGAGGTTGGCTTTGTGCACGTTCATTCATCTCATTTGCCCGACTCTCCCTTGTCCCTTCATTTCGGTGAGTCGTTTGAGGGCATGTGTGTGAACTCGTTCGGGCGGGTCTGGCGAGGGCATCCGTATGAACTCGTTCGGGCAGGTCGGGCAAGGGCGTGCCCAGGAAAACAAGCCCGTGTCAAAAAATGCTAAGTTGTGACCAGAGGTTGGCTTTGGTATGTTCATGCAGCTCGTTTGCCCGACTCTCCCTTGTCCCTTCATTTTGGTGAGTCGTTTGAGGGCGTGCATGTGAACTCGTTCAGGCAGGTTGGGCGAAGGCGTCCGTGTGAACTCATTCGGGCAGGTCGGGCGAGGTCGCGCCTGAGCAAACGAGCCCGTATCAAAAAATGCTAAGTTGTGACCCGAGATTGGCTTTGTGCACGTTCATTCAGCTTGTTTGCACGGCTCTACCTTGTCTCTTCATTTCAGTGAGTCGTTTGAGGGCGTGCATGTGAACTCGTTCAGGCGAGTCATGCGAGGGCGTTCGTCTGAACTCATTCGAGTGGGTCAGGTGAGAGTGCGCCCGGGCGAACGAGCCCGTATCAAAAAATGCTAAGTTGTGACTCGAGGTTGGTTTTATGCATGTTCCTGTAGCTTGTTTGCCTAGCTCTCCCTTGTCCCTTCATTTCGGTGAGTTGTTTGAGGGTGTGCATGTGAACCCATTCGGGCAATTCAAGTGAGGGCATCCGTGTGAACTCGTTCGGGCAGGTCTGGCGAGGGTATCCATGTGAACTTGTTCGGGCAGGTCGGGTGAGGGCGTGCCCAGGCAAATGAGCCCGTATCAAAAAATGCCAAGTTGTGAGCCAAGGTTGGCTTTGTGCACGTTCATGTAGCTCGTTTGCCCAGCTCTCCCTTGTCCCTTCGCTTCGGTGAGTCATTTGAGGGCGTGCGTGTGAACTCATTCGGGCGGGTCGGGCGAGGGCATCCATGTGAACTCGTTCAGGCGGGTTGGGTGAGGGCGCGCCCGGGTGAACAAGCCCGTATCAAAAAATGCTAAGTTGTGACACGAGGTTGGCTTTGTGCACATTCATGCAGCTCGTTTTCCTGACTCTCCCTTGTTCCTTCGCTTCAGTGAGTCATTTGTGGGCGTGCATGTAAACTCGTTCGGGTGGGTTGGGCGAGGGCATCCGTGTGAACTTATTCAGGCAGGTCGGGCGAGGGCGCACCAGGGCGAATGAGCCCGTATCAAAAAATGCTAAGTTTTCACCCGAGGTTGGCTTTGCGCACATTCGTGCAGCTCGTTTGCCTAGCTCTTCCTTGTCCCTTCATTTCGGTGAGTTGTTTGAGGGCATGCGTGTGAACTCGTTTGGGTGGGTCGGGCAAGGGCGTCTGTGTGAACTCATTCGGAAGGGTCGGGCGAGGGCGAGCCCGGGCGAATGAGCCCGTATCAAAAAATGCTAAGTTGTGACCCGAGGTTGGCTTTGGGCATGTTCGTGCAGCTCGTTTTCCCAGCTCTCCCTTGCCCCTTCGTTTCAGTGAGTCGTTTGAGGGCGTGCATGTGAACCCGTTCAGGCAGGTCGGGCGAGGGCATCCATGTGAACTCGTTCAGGTGGGTTGGGTGAGGACACTCCCAGGCAAATGAGCCAATATAAAAAATTGCTAAGTTGTGACCCCAGGTTGGCTTTGTGCATGTTTGTGCAGCTCGTTTGCCCAACTCTCCTCTATCCCTTCATTTCGAAGAGCCATTTTAGGGTGTGCGTGTGAACTCGTTTGGGCAGGTCAGGTGAGTGCATCCATGTGAACTCATTCGGGCAGGTTGGGCGAGGGCACGCCTAGGCGAATGAGCCCGTATAAAAAAATGCTAAGTTTTGAACTGAGGTTGTCTTTGTGCACATTCATTTAGCTCGTTTGCCCGGCTCTCCCTTGTCCCTTCATTTCGGTGAGTCATTTGAGGGCATGCGTGTGAACCCGTTCGGGCAGGTCGTGCAAGGGCGTCCGTGTGAACTCGTTCGGGCGAACGAGCCCGTATCAAAAAATGCTAAGTTGTGACCCGAGGTTGGCTTTGTGCATGTTTTTGTAGCTCCTTTTCCCGTCTCTCCCTTGTCCCTTTGTTTCAGTGAGTCATTTGAGGGCGTGCGTGTGAACCCGTTCAGGCGGGTTGGGCAAGGGCACGCCCGGGTGAATGAGCCCGTATCAAAAAATGCTAAGTTGTGACCCGAGGTTGGCTTTGTGCATGTTCGTTCAGCTCGTTTGCCCAGCTCTCCCTTGTCCCTTCATTTCGGTGAGTCGTTTGAGGGCATGCGTGTGAACCCGTTCGGGCGAGGGCGTCTGTGTGAACTAGTTTGGGCAGGTCGGGTCGTGTGCGCACCCATGTAAAACTCGTACGGGCGAGTCGTTCAAGGGCGCCTATGTAAACTCGTTCGGGCAGGTCATTTGAGGGCATCTGTGCAAACTTGTTTGGGTGAGAGTATCCATGTAAACTCGTATGGGTTGTTGTGGTGTGTCTCCCTGGCTCGTCTTGGTCCCCCCCTTGTGCCCATCCAAATGATACAAGTGACAACTTTTCCTTTCGTGTGAAAGGTGGGTTGGTAATTGAGTTGTGTTTTTAGGTTTGCCTAAAGGATGGCCTTGGGTCCTTTGTAGGGTGGCCGATTTTCATCTTCTCTCCATCCCCAATTAGTAGTGCATGAGCGGTAATGTTGGCCATGCTCGTCCCGGGAGGCATATGTGAACAATTTCCTTTCTACTCTCTAAGTTCTTGGAGCTATATGGTTTGTTGTGGTGTGACTCCCTGGCTCATCTTGGTCCCCTCGTGCCCCTCCAGATGATACCAGCGACAGGTTTTCTTTCCATGTGAAAGGTGGGTTGGTAATCGAGTTGTATTTTTGGGTTTAGCCTGAACGATGGCCTTGGGTCGTTTGTAGGGTGGCTGATTTTCATCTTCTCTCCATCCCCACTTGGTAGCGCATGAGCGATAATGTTGGCCATGCTCATCCTGGGAGGCATATGTGAACAATCCCCTTCTACTCTCCAAGTTCTTGGAGTTGTATGGGTTGTTGTGGTGTGGCTCCCTGGCTTGTCTTGGTCCCCTCATGCCCCTCCAGATGATACTCGCGAAAAGTATTCTTTCCATGTGAAAGGTGGGTTGGTAATCGAGTTGTGTTTTCAGGTTTGCCTGAACAATGGCCTTGGGTCATTTGTAGGGTGGCCGATTTCATCTTCTCTCCATCCCCACTCAATAGCGCATGAGCAGTAATGTCGACCATGCTCGTCCTGGGAGGCATATGTGAACAATTCCCCTTCTGCTCTCCAAGTTCTTGGCACTGTATGGGCTGTTGTGGTGTGGCTCCCAGGCTCGTCTTGGTCCCCTCGTGCCCCTCGATATGATACCAGTGACAGGTTTTCTTTCCTTGTGAAAGGTGGGTTGGTAATCGAGTTGTGTTTTCGGGTTCGCCTTAACGATGGCCTTGGGTCATTTGTAGGGTGGTCGATTTTCATCTTCTCTCCATCCCCACTCGGTAGTGCAAGAGTAGTAATGTCAGCCATGGCCATCCAGGGAGGCATATGTGAACAATTCCCCTTCTGCTCTCCAAGTTCTTGGAGTTTTATGGGCTATTGTGGCGTGGCTCCTTGTTTCGTCTTGGTCCCCTCATGCCCCTCCAGATGATACCAGCGACCGATTTTCCTTCCATGTGAAAGGTGGGTTGGTAATTGAGTTTTGTTTTCAGGTTTGCCTAAAGGATGGCCTTGGGTCATTTGTAGGGTGGTCGATTTTCATCTTCTCTCCATCCCCACTCAGTAGCGCATGAGCGGTAATGTTGGCCATGTTCGTCCTGGGAGGCATATGTGAACAATTCCCCTTCTGCTTTCCAAGTTCTTGGAGTTGTATGGGCTGTTGTGGTGTGGCTCCCTGGCTCATCTTGATCCCCTCATGCCCCTCTAGATGATACCAGCGACAGGGTTTCTTTCCATGCGAAAGGTGGGTTGGAAATTGAGTTGTGTTTTTGGGTTTTCCCGAACAATGGCCTTGGGTCATTTGTAGGGTGACCGATTTTCATCTTATCTCCATCCCCACTCGGTAGCACATGAGCGGTAATACTAGCCATGCTCGTCCCAGGAGGCATATGTGAACAATTCCCCTTTTGCTCTCTAAGTTCTTAGAGTTGTATGGGCTGTTGTGGTGTGGCTCCCTGGCTCATCTTATTCCCCTCGTGCCCCTCCAGATGATACCAGCGACAGGGTTTCTTTTCGTGTGAAAGGTGGGTTGGCAATCGAGTTGTGTTTTCGGGTTTGCCCAAACGATGGCCTTGGGTCATTTGTAGGGTGGCCAATTTTTATCTTCTCTCCATCCCCACTCAGTAGTGCATGAGCGGTAACGCTGGCCATGGTCATCCCAGGAGGCATATGTGAACAATTCCCCTTCTTCTCTCCAAGTTCTTGGAGCTGTATGGGCTATTGTGGTCTGGCTCCCTGGATTGTCATGGTCCCCTCCTTCCCCTCCAGATGTGTCACACGGAATGAGTCGAGGTTGCGGACAAGATCGACCTTCCTAGTATCTAAATATATCTAGTGACAAGCAAGCCAATAAAAAACTATCTTTCTCTAAATATGCAATTAAAAACAAAGGCATACAAGTTTTTTAGGCCTACCTTGGGTCTAATGAAAGTTTGTGGAAGCCTCGCTCCCTCGCTCCAAATGAGCTTCCTTGAAGTAAGTCTGCAAACAAAAACAAGCAAACAAATTAAATAGCACCTGAAAATTCAATATCATAAAGCATATTCATCATAATGATCAAGGAGATTATGAAACAAACCA